>SCDS01000199.1:17193-73569 GCA_004149465.1 Drosophila nigromelanica | reverse complement strand
TTTTTTTGAATTACTAAGAGGGACTTATTTCTTATCAATTTGTATTTATATATATTTATAAAAATGTGTTTTTTTTTTAATTTGAGTATATAGTATATATATAGTATATATATACTCAAATTAATAGTATATATATACTCAAATTAAAAAAAACACATTTTTAATAAATATATATAAATACAAATTGATAAGAAATAAGTCCCTCTTAGTAATTCAAAAAAAATAAGGCTCAATGACATGATTGTCTCATGTATGTTTTGTAAATATTCGCTGTGAACAAATAAAAATTTAAATAAATTTAGTCTTCATTTAATCCTAGTAAAGCTACACCATGCAACAATCAAGCAGCTGTTTCTATTATCATTTGACTCCAATGCCAATGAAAGTGAAAATCCCGGCTAACCGGCTGGGGGAAACTGAATTGTCAGCGTTGGAAAAATTTGCAATTGAGCAACGACAATAAAAGACAAAACAGCTGCAATAACTTCCGAAGCGACAGATATATACATGTATAAATAAAATATACATGTATAAATAAATATATATATATATATATATATATATATAACATTAAATTGTAGACAACGCGAAAGACAACAACAACAAAACTAACAACAACAGCAGCAACTAATCGCTGAAGTTTCGGCTTTGTGCAGCGAGCGATGACAGCGACAGCAACTCTTTTTTTTATAAATAAGTAGTTGCATAATATGTATGGATAGGCCGACGTGTTGCGGTAATACCAAAAAGACACTTACTGGCGGCCGAAACGTGTATTTGTATCTAGTAAAGGTTTTTTTATCTATGAGTTTTGTACAGTAGCTAAACAGCTGCCAGCAACATTTGATTGGCCTTGGACATGTGTGCAATTTGCATTTTAGACAACTGGTTATTTGGCCTGTGACGTCACTTGGCGGAAGATTTTGGCAGCGGTTGCCGCTGCCAAAGAAAGTTGCACACTTAGTCACGTTTTTTGTTTTTCAATCCGATGCGCATTATGGTTTTTTTTTGGTTTTTGGCTCATTAATTTGAGTAAAAAAGAGACAACAAAGCAATACAGCTTGAACTTGAGCTTAGGGTTTCACTTTTACAATATACTTATAGAGATATGAGTTGGAAGATAAATAAAGATACCTTAAAAAAAAACTTGATCTTATTTGCTTTTTTCACCACAAAATGTAGCTCAATTTAAGTGTTGAAATATTTCTGAAGCCGCCCAGTGTTTTATTTATAGAGTTGTGTGAACTCAATTTGCTGGCCACTTCACACCCATTACAAATTCAAGTTCGTTGCCTAAGTCTTTTGTTTTTAGGCTGCACAAAAAGCATTTTGTTTTGGTTGTGCGTTTTATTTGGAGCAACCACGCATTAGCACATAAAACACTCACGCGCGTTTATTAAATATTACAAAATATCTGTAAAAATGTTAACATTTCGTATACCCACCTAGGCACAACAAAAATGCACACAACTGCATTTTATTTTTTGTAGAAAAATAAAATAGAAAAACTTTTATTTCATTTGTTATATATGTGAAGTATTCAATATGGTTTGGACTTGGAATTTCGATGATTTTTTTGTTTATTGTTATTTAACACGACTTAACGAAACCGCCAACGTTGGCGCACTTAACGAAACAGCGGCCGTGCGAGCGTTGAATGAAAATGAAAGTGTTAAACGTCGCGTTATAAAAATATTTTTTAATAAAAAATTTGAACGCTTTTATTATTATTAAATCTTAATTTTTATGTGTTTGAGCTGTTTATTGCGTCGTGTTATTGCTTTATTTTGTAACATTTATTTACTTATTTATGTGTTTAGTTATTTTGCGAATTGCGCAAAAAATTTCACTTTAAAATCACACGCAAATTTGTGTTGTTGATTTTTCACTTAAATTCAGTGAATTTTTGGTTTTTGGGTTATTATTTTTAATCGGCTGTTGGTGTTGCGCCTGCGTCGCGGCTGCTTCCGTGTGCCGTTGCTGCCCGAGTTCGACTGAAATTGAAATTGAAACTGCAAAAGACAAAACGATACAACGTCTACAACAACAACGATAAAAACAACAACTACAGCAGGCTGCACAATAAAAGCGCTTGAAGTCGCAGACAGCTTCGACTGTTGAGTTGCGAGTGGTCTAGCGGGGAGCACGGGGCCTCTCTTCGGTTTGCTTTGTGCAGAGAGTGCGGACTTAAGACTACGAAGGTAGCGCCGAAACGTACTGGGTTTTTACTTTCTTTCAGCGCTTGCGCTTATTATATTGATGTATCGCTTCGTGGAGCATGCTGTGCCTTAAATTCTGTAATTAACTGCAGGGGCTTAACAGAAGAAGAAGAAAAAATATATTTTATAGCTATTTCCACTCTTTCTTATTCTGTGCACCTTTAAAAGTAAGCCCTAGTGAACCCGCCCATGTGTACAGACATGCCCACCTGAAACATTAACGCGCTTTAACTCAATGCTCAGGTATTACCCAGCATATTTAGTCAAAACTTTGCGCAACCTTCGTTTGTTTTTTTGTTGTTTATTTGTCTTGTTGCTGGAAATTACTGTATTGCCATACCCTACCAAGAGTACGCGTTCAATGTTGTTTTAGGTGATTCATGTGCTTTGTCGTGGTTTCCCCGCAACAGTTTTTGGCCTACTTAAAATGCGAATTGATTATGAAGTGATGTTTTTCAGCAAAACAAATTAACAAAAGGTCGCAACACTAAAGTTAAAATCTATTGTTCAATAGAGTTCATCGAGATGTGGAAAAACCAAATGTTTTGAGTTTGGTTTTTGATAGAAATCCTTGAGGTATTGGTGGTATAAGATAAATAAGATGAAGATGATGGTAAAAGATAAATTAAGCTTTATGTACTTCTCTAATATAAATTAAAATTATTTATATGAAAGACTGAGGAGAAAAACTTGCTGATTTGCTTGAAAGCTAATTAGTGTTATATATAATTTTGTAGTATTAAGCCATTAACACGATAATAAAATCAGCACTTAAGTTGTTTTAGGTACTTCGTAATCAAAATCTGGGACACAAACTTTAAAATCGCATTTACTTCTTTTCTGCGAACCCAAACTGAAGACCTTTTTTTTGAATATGGCCTGGTATAGTAGCGCCCAGCCTCTGGCTTTATTTTGTTTTTTTTTTCTATCTCATCTGTGTCATCTCATTTGGGGGATTTATGTGTGTTGCCCGCGTCAATAACGACCGTGAAAAGCAAAAGTGTAGAGCGTGCGACCAACATAATTAATTGGGTATTCATGCGAACCTGCGCCCCAAGCTGTTTAACAACTGCAAAAGTTAAAAAACTTTTTTTTTATATTTTATGCCCACGATTGTTCGCCAGCTGTTGACACCTTTAAAGGGAAAAGCAACAACAGCAATAAAACTATAATAGCAACATCTAACAAAAAGTTTGTTGTACGTGAAAAAAAAGTGTTAATAAAAGTAGGGGCTGGCTTAATGGCTGAGAAAATGAGTGCTATAGAAAATTTAAGTGAATAAATTTGATTTACAAGTGTGCAGATGTGTAAAAAGATTGAGGGTATACTAAGTGCTTATTGTTCAGTTTGAATTAAGCGCCTTTACGCAAGCTTTAAGTTAAAAGCACTGCGCAAGCGCTTCCATGACTTACCAAAGCTATTAAAGCTTGATTTCAGCTGTTAAGCATTTAAGTGTTGAAGAGCTTTATTACGATTTGAATTCCGTTATTTTTTAAAAACTATCTTATTCTCTAAAAAAAATTTCAATAAATAAACAATTGATTTTAAAAATTTGGTTTGGTTGGAAATAAATTACGTTTAAAGGTACAGACGGATATATACTCGTGTGTACCTGTGTCAGATTAAGTATTAATTGTTTTGGAGTGGGCCCTCATGGCAAATCGATAACAGCTGAAATCACAAATCGATAAAAGGTAAATATTTACATAATTTTAAAGAATTTATACAGTATATTCATTTTATTCAAGAACGGACGTTTTTTAAATTACCAGCCAAAAATCTTTAAGTGAAGTGCCTCTAAAACATAAGCGCGTAATTATCTTTATAGTTTTATTAATTTACTTTATTTACAATTAAAAGCATATTTATACTAAATATATATATATATATATATATATATATATATATATATATATATATATATATATATATATATATATATATTGTATACTTTATCCATAACTGATATATATTAGAGTATTATCAACATTTTACTACCATTTTCTTCCCCTCAGTTTAAAATTCGTTGACCTAAAGCTTGTTTGTGAAAGCTTAAGATTACATTTTATATTTAAATATATATTTATATTGTGAACAATTAACTCTTGATAAAGTTGTACGACTTGCACAGAGAGAGATAGAGATAGATTGTGTCGGGCTGAGCGAGAGCGAACCATATTTACAACAGAGCCATCGTTGGACGCGCAAATTTTACAGATACTCGTAAAATACAATCCAATAGATGCAATTGAGGCTAGCAAAGAGAGCTGGAAAGAGTACGCGCGACGACCGATCGATGTAGATGGCCCGCTTGAGACGCTCCTGGGCGGGCGTCAGCCTGGGCTTGGGCAGCTCCGGTTCCGTTGCTGGTGGCGGCGGTGGCGGTGGTCGTATAGTCGGGGTGAGTATTATATGCGACTCCTGACGCGGTATCCAGGGGCCATCAGCGTCCAGAGGCGGACGCACCACGCGACGTGTAGTGGTAACAATCTGAAAAGAAAATATTCGGAAATTAATTATTAACAACATAATTAACATAATTAACAAGTTCATTGCAGCCGGGTGTAAGCGACTAGCAATACTCGTTCAGAGTATAATATAGTAATGTTAAAAGAAAAATTGAGATATCGATTTTTTCCAACTCTAATTCGATAATCTTCTTCACCATATTTCAATGTAAGTCGATCGATTCTTATATGTAAATCGGCGTTTTAGGATTCATAAATTTAAATACCCTTGTGGGCAAATAGCAGAATTTTCCAAATTTCAACAGTTTGCTTTGATATATTACATTTTTACATATAAAATTTTGCGTTCTGTAGAATTTGAAATGCTGTTGACAATATATGCAGAAGTTCAAGAAAATGTTGTCTGTCGTCTTGCGGCTTATGTTAATTGTCTAGCAAGGCAATTTAGACACCTCTATGCGATTCTCTTGATTTCATGTAATGCCTGCAGACTTTTAATGGTTTCAGTAAGCTGTGTGTGTGTTATTTAAAAATTGTATTTGTATTTAATATTGCATTTTTTATAGGTAAGTGGCTCTCAATCACTTGCTGTCCCTCGTTTTCAAACTCTCCCTTTTTCGCTTTCCAACCCTTTCACTCTTTTACACTTTCTCTCTCTATCTCTGTCTGTCTCTCTCTCTCTCTCTTTCTCACTCTCTCTCTGTCTCTCTTTCTCTCTCTCTCGCTCTCTCTCTTTTTTTTTTGTCTATATATTCATGTCTATAGATTCAAGTCTTTAGCTTCAATGGCAGCAAATAAATTGCGTTATTTTTCTCACTGCGTCAACCAGTATAAAACATTATAAATAAGTTATGTCCACGTGCATTGAAATCTGTAAGAACAGACCACAGTACAATTTCATTTCTACAGACACAACTGGCAAATTTCTCTTAAACTCAACTTACGCGCTTATTTTTGGTCATCTCATCGAAGATCTTTTCAATTTTTTCGATTTTCTCATCCGCAAGCGGCAACATCGTGGGTTGTTTATTGGTCGCGGCATTGCTGCCAGCCGCAGGTGCCGCATCGGCCTCCTTTTTGGCGCCCTCACCTGCCACGGGCTTGGGTGGATATGCCATTGGCTTCGGTATGGGTGTATCGCTGAGCACAATATTAATCAGGCAATACTCCATCAGCGCCATAAAGACAAACACAGTGCAGACGGACATGAATGCATCAACGGCTTTTAGATAGGAGACGGGCGGCAAAGATGACTGCGATTTTGCGTGCTGTGTAGAGAGCGTGAGAAGTGACGTCACGCCCAATGTGACACGTGCTGGCGCCGCCTCCGGTTTGATCCAAAAGGAGACCCACGACATGATCACAATCATGCACGTGGGTATATACGTATTGAATACATAGTAGACCAAGCGGCGTTTCAGCGTGAAAACCACCTCCAGACAAGTAAAATTCCCCGTCGAATAGACCTGTGTACAGTCAGCGGTCTCGTTGCGGATCAGCGCCACCTGGGGCAACTCAATGTTCTCGTCCACCACCAGTGGCGTGGTGGGGTCCCATTGAAAGATCAAATCGTCTGTGGTGTGGGATACTAGAAAAAAATTATAGGTGGGCTTTTAGTGATATTTGATTTATAACCGAATTTTAATTAGGTGGAAATATAATTTAAGATGACAAAACTAAAAAATATTTTTTATATGTGTGCTGCCAACTTCTGTTATTTTTTCATATGTATTTATTTTATCTACAACCCATTTTTTTAATTTAACTACAGCACAAAAAAAATAAAAAATATTTATAAAATTGGATTTAAAAATTAATTTAAAATAATTAAAAATATGATTTAAGATGGAAAATCCTTATATCAAATATTTCGTAAATATTTTTTTCATTTTTCTTTTTTTTTGTGATTATTTTGTTGAATCAAAGAAAATATTTCAAAACTTTTATCTTTTTTTCATATAAATTCTTTATATACTAAAATTTTACGGTTGAATTCATTTAATAATACATTAATATGTTTATCAACTCACAGCTTTCCATTTGCAGCTTACACTCCTGTGTATCGTGGGGATAGATGGCAAAGTTCATGATGCAGGACAGTTTTAGCGTTAGCTTCACCATATAGAGAATGGTCTTATCCTTGTAGAGCCACATGTAGTGATTGGGTATGGTCATTGTTTGAAATGTCACCGATTTGGCGTTCTTGAAGAAGGAATCGGGCCGCCACATATTCTTGAGCCAATCGACCTCTAGCAATCGATACTCCTGCGTCATGTTCTCGGGCAGACGCAGGCGATGATCCTTCCAGGTTTGAGCAAAGAATACATCCGCCACATAGGTCATGGAGTTCTCATCAATGGAGTCCAAGCCCATGACCGTAACATGAAAGTAAACAATTGTGGGCTGCCCCTCCTTCTTGGGTGGACGCATTTTATCATAGCGTTTAATGTCCTCCGGTAGAATATCAGTTATGGCCAGACTTTGTCTAAAGGATTGGCCGTTTATTTTCGGATGGGGTTTTCTTTTAATGGGGGTCTACTTACTGAAATTCACCCTTGGCAAAGTGTTTGAGACAAATGCAGCATACGACGAGCAGTATTATTTGCGCTACCATGATTGTAATGTCGCTCCTTCTGTCTGCAATGAGTACAGCAGGTGACAAAGGATGTCATGAGTACTTTAATAGTTTCATGTGCTGATTGTCGACCGTGACATAACCTTGCCTGGGGATCAAATCAAACCCCTCGAACGGTGTCACTGGCATTGACAATGCATCGAGAGGATTTCTCAGCATTCGAAAATAGCGACAATTATGCTGCTTAGCGGTGTAAATAAAATGTGAAATAAAGGACAATGACGGGGACAGTTAGCGTACTTCCTGCACAATAGCCTCGGCATTGGCAACCGTGCCAGTCCATAAAATCTGTCTCTTTCTCTCTCTCTCTCCCTCTCTGTTTCGCTCTGTCTACACGTGGAGGCCACAATACCGACTTAATTCACAATTAAAGCCTCTCGAAGCAGCCGCGTGGGTGTTTTAGGTAAGGGGCAGGAAGGCGGGATGCAGGCACAGCAGCAGGCGCAGGCAGCTTTAAGTGGCCCATGTGCCTTTTATGCGCTGCCGATGCCGCACAGAATGTGCCCCATTGAGCGCGACACGGCTGACAAGGACAATTCACATGGTAGAAGGTAGGTAGGTGGGTAGTGCTCGTCTACAAGACGTCATTGGTTGGGCAGTGGAAAGGGTATTCCCCATGCGTAATTAGGCCAACATGCCTGACTTACTTTAATTATTCATAAAATATTGCACGTCATCAATAATGATCAATCAGTAAAAACAATAATAAGGAAAATAATAATTTACATGCAATGTAATGTGTTTAAAATGTATCATGTTAAGGTATTTTCGATTTAATAAATTTACTTGCTATATTACAATTTATCGTATTAAATATTCAAACAAGTTATAAATAATTTATGAATAAAATAAATCTCTTAAAGTTATAAATATAAACATAGGTATTTGTAAAAAATACTTTAATTTATTAGCACAAAATAAAAATAAAATAAATTTGTTAAAACATTATTGTAAATAAAAATTTAATATAATGCAAATATTATTAATAATATTAAAACTTTAAAAGGTTATACACATTTAACTAAAATTTTGTTACATAATTTTTTTCAGGATAGTTTAAAACTTCACCGCTAATATAAATGATAGTTTCTATAAAACAAAAATTGAATTTTTGTGGTAACACCTTCAACATATCATAAAATTTAAATTATGATGTAAAAATTATATCTTTTCAACTAAGGCAAAAATTAATAACAAATCTTAAACAAATTTTAAAATACATCATATACTCCATTTTAGCAAAAAAATTAATATAAATTAATGCATTTTTAAAATATATCAACTATAATGAATATTCAAAAATATAATAAGTATCCTAGAAATATTTAAGGTTTAATTTTACTAGTTAAACCAAAATTTTAGTTTTTCATTCAAAACTTAAATTAAATGAAATCTATTTCTTATTTCCGTATAATATTATAATACTGAATATTTTACTTTTTGTTAGGCTAAAACAACTGATGCGTTTCACAGATTTTTAAATCTTCACAACGGTTATATAACATCAGCTAGACTTTGTGCCAAATATTTTGCAGATCATTAAAAACAATTTTAAAATTATTTTATAAACATAAATTTTGATGCACAAAATTGAATTAATATTTTAGTAATGTTATATTATTATTTATTTTTATAGTATTGAACATCACTTTAATGTCGAGTTATATGTGCATATATTGCTTTGGATTTCGTTTATGTCTTTCCGATTTGAACGTCTTTGCTGTTCGAAGAGTCGCTGACAACTGACGGTTGGTGGCGAACAATTTGAATTTAAAACGTTGCCAGGCGAACTAAGTAAAATGTTCACCAACGAAGGCGATGCAGGATGCAGGATACAAGAGATGCACGAACTGCAGCCTGTGGGTATGTATAAGTGTGTGTGTCTGTGTGCATGTGTGTATATGTGTACTATTGAGACTGTGTGGTTGAGTCGCTGAAAACCTTTGCGCGCCAGAAAAGTGAAAGCCCTGAGAACATCAGTAGAAACTATGAAAAGTCTTTAATACAGACTGTTCTATGGCAAGTATATGAATTATATGTGTGTATATGCTATGTGCTTTGTATGCTTTACATGTATGTGTAGTGGGGTTGTCTGTGTGTTTGTCTTGCCATAGTCACTTAACATAATTTCGTCAAGTGCTTTGGCATTGCCTTTCTACATAATCTGTTCGTGCGCCTCTGTCGTCATCGCCATTGTAATGATGAGCCAGGGTCCCCCAAAGAGCCCCCTCTTAGCTGATTTTCTGTGCGTTTAACTGCACTGCTGCCTATTGATTGCCTTTGGATCGCCAAGTGTACGAAATTCGCGTGAAAAACTGTCCCCCTAGCATTATGTGAAAATTGTTGCTTTAGTTTTCCAATCAATTGGCTTGTTAGTCGCCACGAAACAAGCCAACAACTTCTCAAGTGCTTCCCAAGTGGCGTACTTTTTTTCTTTTTGTCGCAGCAGCAACAACAAAAAAGGATTCCTTCTCTTGTTACTGCTGCCTGCAGTGGAAAAGGTTAAGCGCAGTTGCCAAAAGGCTGCTAATGGAATGTAGTCTCATGAAAATCCAATGAACCCGATGACGTCAAAGCGACGTGGAGGTAAATAAAAAAGGGCAGATAAATCCAGCTAATGATTGAGATAATTGAAGATTCACATAGTCAGCTGCACAGATTTTTTTAAAATTATAATAAGTTGGGCAAAAGGAAGCAATTAAAGGATTTCCGCTTAAAGATTTATTATTTTCAATCTGCAAGCTGTACTTAATTTATAAAAAAAAGAGAAAGGAAAATCGTTGTAAGGAATGAGAGCTCAGTTAGAAATTTAATCATTAAAATACAACTTTTTAAGAAAGAAAGATATTATAAGAGGCAAAACATTTTTAAAGTAAAAATTGTCTTATAATTAAAAAAAAAAAAATAATAAAACCAGTATTCACGTTGCAGAAAGCGCAAAAACTCGTTCACAGTTTTACAACTAAAACATGTAGCCTGGCATTATTTGTGCACATAAAACTGCATAATCAATCTCTAGGACAAATCATAACTAAAATGCCATCAAACGTGAAAATCGGTTCAGTTTTGACAATGTTACGGCAGTTTGAAATATGGGAGCTATGGATCCGAGAGCTTAACATGTTCAAATTTTAGTCGATTTTGGCATGATTTTGTACCAAAAATTTGATCCCTCAAAATCGGTTTAAATGTTGTCTTTTATGCTAATTATGATAAATACAATCAATTTAAAACAGAAATTCTAAATTTTGAAAAAAAAATTTTTTTTGGGGGGGGGGGGGTACATGCTTGTTTGACCCAAAATTTAAAAAAAAAAAAAATTATTTTTAAAAATGCATGTATTTTGAATGTACAATGAATTTATAGGGCAAATCATCAAAAAATGCTATTTGAAAATAAGCCAAAATGTGTATCAATTTGTATCAGACAACACCATGGGACACCATGAGTATATATCCAAAATATCAAGTCTCTAGCTCAATAGCGACGATAAATATTTCATTCATACGGACAGACGGACAACAAGACAGACATTGCATAAACGCAATATACTCTTTTCACTTCGTGAACAAGTATATCAAACGTAAACAAAAATTCGCGCGTAGTATGTATTAAATTAAATTTATGTTTTATAAAAAAACAACCGATGAAAAAATTTATATATAATTATTATGGAAATATCCAATACAAAAGGGGATTATTGAGAGATGGGCTAGTGAGTGGAAGAGTTAGTAAGAAAGATAGAATGAATAAGTAGAAGAAAGAAGTATGGTGAGCGTGAACAGAAAGAAATGGCAAAAAAGGAAAATAGAGCAAGAGAGTGGGAGACAGAGCGTAAGAGATATACAAAAATAAGGGCCAGTTGGAGGAAAAGATAAAAATGAGAAAGTGAAATAGAAATATAAATGTGCGAATGTGCGAATAAGAAAGAGAGATATGAAGAGATAAAGTAAAAGAGAAAGGCAATGATGAAACAGCAATGGAAAAAAACTAGTTTTCTATATAATAAATAGTAAAGAAATCAATCTACACTTAAAATGCAAATCCTGGATAAGAAAAGAGAAAGATAATGAGAGTTAATATGAGATTAAGATAGAAGCTAAAAGTCATTGTTTTCATATGAAAAAAAAGTTAAGTTCAAATTCTTACATATACATTAAGCTGAACTTAAAACCTTATTTCATTAAACACTAAAGAAATACGAGGTGCCAAAACATAACACATACGAAATTATAATCTAGTCAGGTGTCTATTACACGCTCCAATTAAATCCCCATCAGCCTAAACGTAACCTTGAAGCAGCACACGCTATAAATACATATAGATATATGTATATGCATATATATTTTATATGTAGATACACTTCTTATATTCGATTCCTCAACTTATGCGGCATTTTGCCACGCCCACATGCCAAGCACTCAAACGCCTTGCCGCAGACACTTGAGCAACACATCCTTTGGCCTTCCGTCGCCGCAACAGCACAACAACAGCAATAACAACAGCAACAACAACAACTCGTCTTCAGCGTCGTTATTAAATTATCTCTGATGCGATAATAACACACTTAAGTTGCTTGCCGTAGATTCTAACCCCACGCACCCCTCCTGCCCCACCCTCTTTGCCCCACACACAGCGTTGCTATAAAAAGCCGCTGATTTTTCTATAGTTTATTCGAATGCAGTCGAGCTTGGCGATGCTTTTGGATCTGGCCTAAGTACTTGCCAGCCTGTGAAGATGCGGTGCACGCTTTTCAACAGAATCAAACGCCCCGCAGCCCGTGCCAGCTGCCTAAGTGGTGCTCTCAAGTTTCTGCTGATGGCAGTGGTCGTAAAGGTTTTCAAATTTTTGTTTTTTGGCGCGCTTTTAACTTGAATAGACGTAAAATTGTACAGTTGTTTTTGCTTCTAGGGGGGCTTTTTGACAAGTATTACGTCATTGAAAATTTGTAAAATAAATTACGATTTTTTTCTGAGTTTCAAACATAACATTTGTGAAATATCTTTGAGACAGCGCAAACTTGTGTGTGGATAATTATTATAATAAACGAAGGCCGTGGTTTGTTGATGGACTTGAAGCCATGGCTTTTGCGATGCTTTTTCAGGTAAGTTCTGAACTTGTTCCTCACATTCCGCAATATAAATACTTAACAGCAAGTAAGCATGTTGCATTCGGGTGCTATCAACAGTGAAATATTGTATTATTGTAAAAAAAATCTATTAAGAAAAAAGTACGTACCCAACCTAGAAACTACCACATATCTAAGCTGCGTATTAGGCAGCAGCAATACACAACTTTACATGCTATCAATAAGAATTATACGCAATCCTTAAAATCTGCAAAGTCAAATAATTAATCATAAATATTAATATTGCTTGATATAATTAATTTATATCTTTATTTAAACAAATAATGACCAAAATGTCATCAAACAAAATATGAAAGCTATGGATCCATCCAAAAATGTTATTTTAACTTCAGAATCAATCTAGAGAAGAAGATATGGCCAAATAGATCTAACATGAAAATAGGCTCAGTTTTGACAATATTATGGAGAATTTAACATATATTCGATTTACCACGCCCCCATTGGGCGTAGCCAAAAAATCTTAACACTGCATCTGACGCGGATACACACGAGTATATAATCCAAGTTTCAAGTCTCAATCTTTAATAGCGCTGCATTCATATAGAGAGAGAGGCGGACATAAAGACGGACGTTGCCCAAACACAATATACTCCTTTCAATTCGTGAACGAGTATAACTAATAAGCTAGTTTCTAAAATAAAATATGCTTTGCTTCTTGAAAACATTGTGACCCACATTGGCCGAACGTATGCGGAAGTTGGTTGAATGGAAAATTGCAGCCCCCTAATACCACCCAACCTGCTAACTCCCTTGAACGAGTCGCTTCATTCATGAAAGCGCCAGGCGAGGCCATTGAACCGCCTTCGAAATGGTTAATAAGGGAGTTGTGCGGTGGAGCTGTGCTGCTACCCCACACAACTTGACTTAGGGTGCGAAGCTGGGTGGGAGGGGGCTGTCGGGCCTCCCTTGGGACTGGCAGGCGACGCAACAGTTTCTCAGGTGGAGAGCAACGAGTGCGTCATTGTCGCCATTGTTGATAAACAAACCTGTAGCCAATGTTCAGCCAGCACGTGTGCGGTCGTTTAAGGGCTGCCGCCTGCGGAGGGTTGCCAGGGGTGGGCTTGGGTTGGGTTGTGTGTATTTAGGGCTTAGCCACGGCGCATGCGTCGATCCATGTGCCAGCTGAGCGCCGCGTCGTGACGTCGCTATTGATTTTTACACGGCCAGCGGACGCGCATCGCTGAACTGCATTTCGGGCTGCTTAACACACACACGCACAACAACACAACTCACCAAGGAAAATGCATTAAATGCTGCTGCAAAAAATAAGAAAACAAAAAGAACACACAGAACTATTTGCAGGCGGCGCTGGGCAAGCAATCAACGGCGCTGGGCGCTGGCAACCTGGAAGCGTGGCCCAACATGATCAAACTGCGACCATATGTGCCCTCGAAGCGCATCGCCATACGGGACTCGTCAATTGATGAGGACATCAGCGACGATGTGGACGATGAGGTGTTCATCAAGGACGCCCGCTCTGCAAAGGTAAGTCACACAAAATGTAAAATATATATTTTAAATATATTTTCAAATTCGCTTTTGATGCAACTTCATTGAGCAAGCTGTGAAATGTGTGAGAAAAATGTTTCTTTATTTTTAATGACGAAATCTGTGTGATAATGTTTTGTGTTCTTAAATTGAATTTCGCCTTTTCAGTTGCAGTGCCAGTTTCTAAAACTGCGATATTAAAATTAAATATTTATATGTATTATATATATTTTCAAATTCTTATGCTTCATTAAGTGCACAAAACTTCGTTTGTTAGCATATATTTTCGTATACATATTTTTTGAAAATAACAAAAAATCAGCATGATTTCTAAGTTAACATTGTTTTCTGGAATGTATATAATAAATTTCCACTTATGACTAAATATCTAATTCATAAAAAAATGAGTTTTCTTACTTTTCCACATCTTTGCCTAGCTTCTTTTAAATGAAATGGTATCAGAATAACTTTCAAATTCAAATAAAAACCTTCCACTCTGAATGAATCTGTTTTACTTGGCAAATAATACGCGTTTTAATCTGATCATAATTTTACGAGCGACATTAGGGCGAAATTGTTTTCTGGAATGTATTTAACATATTTGTTAAGCTTTTAACTTTTCATCGAACAATTTAATTTGCACTTAAGATTGATTTAGTTATATGTTCCCAAAACCATTTTCGCCATGATGTCGCCAAGCGAAATTAAAACATATCGCTTGCTAAACAACTCAGCTAATTTTTAATTTTGTAATTTGTATACAATTGCAGCGCAGTGAAGAGCAGGGCTTGAAGCGACCGCTGATGGCGCCACGCCGCAAGCACAGTTCCGGCTCGGGTGGCAGCTCCACGCCCATCATGAAGCAGCACAAGCGGCGCCGCTGCTGCCGCTGCTGCGAACCCTTCTGCTACGCCCTGGCCGCGCTCACCGTGCTCTGTGCGCTGCTCAGCCTGGCGGCGCTGATGCTGACGCTGTTCCCGCTGCCCATGCAGCGCATTCACCATTGGTGGACCGAGGATGAGCAGCTGGCGGCCCTGTCCGCGTCGAGCAGCAGATACGGCAGCAGTTTGGGCAGCGAATTTGTGCCCTGCACACAGATCAGCGTGCAGCGACTGTGGACGCGCAGCCTGCCGCGGATGAATAGCGAGAGTCCGCTGCGGACGGCCGATCTGAATGGGGATGGCATCAAGGATGTGATTTTTGGCTACGGCGTCGACGACAACATACACTACGAGGGCATACCGCTGCCACGCTGCAAGTCGGCGCAACAGGGCGACGATGTGCCCTGCGAGGGCGGCGTCGTAGCGCTCAACGGACGCGACGGCACCATTTTGTGGCAGACGTGGAGCGTGGCGAACGTCTTCTCGCTGCACTGCAACGCGGACATTGATCGCGATGGCGGCATCGACTGCCTGGCTGCCGGCCGACTGGGCGTAAGTTCTCCAACTCCTAATCCTTGGCAGCTTCCGTCCGAAATTTACAATATATACTTGGTGTTTACCCGCATCACATACATTTTTAAGATATTTTGGCAACGCCAAATTTGATTTGATCTATATATCAGATTACTCATGACCTCTTCAAAAAATTACTAAAACAATCTCGAGGCGTGGTAATTCCATTTAATCTGCCTATCTCCCTCAGTTTTAAAGCTAGATACATCAGATTGCTGATGACCTCTTCGAAAGATCGCATAAAACATTTTTTGGATACTTGCACTGGGGGCATGGCAATTCCATTGAATATATTTATATCCCTCCGTTAAATAATATAAAATATAAATATTTGTTTAACAGAATACTTATAACCTCTTCTAAAGATTGCAAAAACCATTTGTTGGATATTGCCCGTAGAAAATCAATAAAATCTATGTTTCTTGGAAGCGGGAAAAACACCGAGAATTTACAACTCCCTAAATTTGAGAGTATAATCTAAAATAATAATAATAATTAAGACGCTTTTCGACCCGACTGCAACATTTTTACTTGCCTCATTTACAGATGATCTTTGCGATTAATGGACGCAGTGGCCAGGTCATTTGGACCTTCCATGAGCTGGAGGTGGAGACCAACTCGCCCATTGTCATGGATCTCTACACGATCAATGTGCTGCGCGACTTGGACGGCGACGAGGTGCCCGAGCTGATAGCCGCCCATTTGGAGGAGCGCGAGGAGTCTAAGGCGGGTCACATCAAGCTCATCTCGGGCAAGACGGGCAAGGTGCTGCGCAGCATACCCACGCCGCATCGCGAGGAGATGTTTGTGCCCATACAGCTGCTGACAAAGGGCGACGGCACGGAGCTGCTGCTGATGCTTACCGGTGGCCAGAACACGCCCGGCGGTATTTACAGTCTGCGCCTGCTCTCGGTGATGGCGCACACCAGCGAGAAGCACTTCACGCCGCTGCATCAGCAGCCGAGCTCGGGTCTGATGGTGCCCGCCGTGCTCACCGATCTGAATGGCGACGGCATCTCCGATGTGGTTGTGGCTGCCTTCAATAGCAGCGTCTATGCCTTCGATGGTCGGAACTATAGCATGCTCTGGAACTACACATTCCCGGACAGCGAATGCGTCAGCGCCATTGTGCCGGGTCACTTTGATCGCGACAATGTCACCGATTTCATGGTCAAGTACAACTTCGGGCCGGGCTTTCCCGTCTACTACTATTCGCAGACAACCATTCTGAACGGACGCACCGGGCAGCCGCTGCTCAGTGCTGTGATGACAGATGCGGGCGGTTCCAGCAGCCTGCTGGGCGGCGTCTCCATCTCGCAAAGCTTTGGCGGCGATTTCTTTCTGCACTGGCAGCTGCAGTGCCGCAACAGGCCCAACGCACGCGATGCCTACGAGTTTGTGCCGGACAGCGACATCATTCTGCAGGCACGCGCCGACACCTGCCGCCTTCGTTTCAACGAGTCGACGGTGCTGAAGCTGTACGCGATTGCGCGGCACATTGAGCCGCCGGGCGCGGTGCTGTTCAGCACAGATGATTTGGAGGTGCAGCTGAATCGCACGCTGCGACCGGCGCCAGCGGGCAAACAGTCGCCGCTGAAGCATCCCAAGCTGCTCAAAAAGCTACTGGCCAACCGGGAACAGCTACTCAGGCAGACGGTAGCCACGGATATAGCCGAACAGCTGCCCAGTCCAGTCAAGCACACAAAGCATCACAAGCTTTCGCTGCCGGAGCTACTGCCGGACGCCGACACCGACACCGATAATGAGCTGCCCGGCTTTGCAGGTGCTTACATCAAGGAGCCCTACAAGGAATTTGTGAGTAAAAAGATACTTGCACAGAAAATTAATGTGTATATAATGAAATACGTTGCAGAAGGACTATGGGCCACTGCCGCTGCCCGCAGAGAATCCAAATTCCATGCGTCTGCCGGAGGAGTACGAGATGGTATACAATGATGAGCTGCCGCAGGTGCCGGATCAGAACGCGCGTCCCATACACCTGCGCACCAAGTATCCAAGCAACAGCAATCGCGATGTGCGCAGCGGCAGACTGGAAGCGAGCAGCTCCACCTCCACCAGCACCAGCACCACCAGTCAGCCGTTGTCCGCCCAGTCACCGCTCAGTTTGTGGGATCTGGAGCTGGACAATGAGGCGGTGGAGCAGGCTGCAGATGCAGCCGCGGCGGCAGCGGGTACCAGCTCCAGCAGACAGTCGCAGTTGCAGTATCGCAAACGCAAGCGACGCAACAATGCACCAACTGGCAGCAGCACCACGAACAGCAACAATGCTGGCGAGGAGGCGACAGCGTCGCCAGAGGGTGCCCAGACAGATGATTGGTATTTGCCATCCGTTTCGTCGACGGGCGTGCTACTCGGTGCGCTGGGCAATGTGAGCTCCTCGCTGGACTTTGCCTTTGTGCTCAATATACGTGAATCGGAGGCGTATCCACCGTTGTTCTCGCCGCAGGATTTGAGCTGCGTTGACGAGAAGATTAGCGCCTACAAAAGTGGGTTAAATGTGTAAATGAAAATGCTAGCATATACCTAAATTTGATACTTCTCTTGCAGCCTACACCTCAGACAACTTGCGCGTGCTCCGCAAGCAATTCCTCAAGCAGTGCCTGAGCGAGCGTCTCGTGGACGTGGATCCCGCTTTGCCCAAGTACGAAGCACAGCTGATAATAACACGGATCGGTATTACGTGCACCTGCCGTTCACTACAGCCGGGGGAGGTGTGCTCCGAGCTGGACCCTATTGACGCACAACGCTGGACTGAGTTCATGGGCAACGATGGCAATGGTTATTATGCCAATTAAAACTAAGTCTATCCACTAAAACTCTCTCTCTCTACTCAACTATTGTAATTAATCGATTGTCTTTTGTGTGTGTGGCTGTTTCTTGCAATTGTAACTGTATTTACATGTGTATTTGTGTATATTTTATGAGTTTTTATTTAAAATTAAATATTTAAAATAATTGAAGGCGCGCCATATTTTATCTTAGGAACAGCTGATTTACAAAGCTATAGGTGGCAACTCTTTAGAAACTATCGCCATATATTATCGATGTTTTAATGCATTCATGCCTGGCTTAAAGTGAATTTTTAGTTTATTAATTTTTAGTTTATTAATTTTTAAACTTACTGTACAATTTTCAACAATGTATACAATTTAATTCATTTTATTGTGAATAATTAGCTGACAACAAGCATATCAACACATTGCTCATTTGAAATATCGATAGCTCAAAAAATCGATGCTTTTCTTCATCCCTAGTTTGGCAACTTTAAAAAAACAACAAGAGCGCAGCGACTGCCAAAATATTATTATTAACTTAATGCTGCGCCAAGCACACAAACAAACAATACAATGGGCATTCTAGAGAAGATTGCGGAGATCGAGCGCGAAATTGCGCGCACGCAAAAGAACAAAGGTAAGTGCCGGTGCTGCACCTGCGAAAACCGGCGCAGACAACGCGGCGTCGGAATTCGCAGTGCTGGCAGCGACAATGCCAGGTATCGGAATTTAGGGTTAGAATTCACTTGCCAATTCGCTTTGCAGCCACCGAATACCATTTAGGCCTGTTGAAGGCCAAGCTAGCCAAGTACCGTTCACAGCTGCTAGAGCCGTCGAAAAAAGGCGAGAAGGGCGAGGGCTTCGATGTGCTCAAGAGCGGCGATGCGCGTGTCGCCCTTATTGGATTTCCCAGTGTGGGAAAATCCACCATGTTGTCCACACTGACCAAAACCGAATCGGAGGCGGGTGAGTATCCAATGGGAGGTTGCACCGGTTTAAATTAACACCATGTCTTCATACCATAGCCAACTACGAGTTCACCACGCTGACGTGCATACCCGGCGTGATTGAGTATCAGGGCGCGAACATACAGCTACTCGACCTACCGGGTATTATTGAGGGCGCTGCCCAAGGCAAAGGTCGTGGCCGGCAGGTGATTGCCGTGGCACGCACCGCTGACCTGGTGCTGATGATGCTGGACGCGACCAAGCCGAATGTGCATCGCGAACTGCTGGAGCGTGAGCTGGAGTCGGTGGGCATCCGCCTAAACAAGCGCAAGCCGAACATTTATTTTAAACAGAAAAAGGGTGGCGGTCTCAGCTTCAATTCCACCTGCGCCTTGACGCGCTGCAGCGAGAAAATGGTGCAAATGATTTTGCACTCGTTCAAAATATTCAATGCGGAAGTACTGTTCCGCGAGGACTGCACGGAGGATGAGTTCATTGACGTGGTCACCGCCAATCGCGTCTATCTGCCTTGCTTGTATGTGTACAATAAGATCGATCAAATTTCTATAGAGGAGGTGGATCGGCTGGCGCGACAGCCGAACTCGATTGTGGTCAGCTGTAATATGAAACTAAATCTGGACTATATGCTGGAGGCGCTGTGGGAGGCCCTGCAGCTGATTCGGGTGTACACCAAGAAACCTGGTGCGCCGCCAGATTTCGATGATGGTCTGATTCTGCGAAAGGCAAGTGAACCGAAAATGAGATTCCACGTGGATTCAATTTGAACTCATTTCTCTTTCTGCTCCCACAGGGCGTCAGTGTGGAGCACGTGTGCCATGCCATTCATCGAACGCTGGCCGCACAGTTCAAATACGCACTGGTCTGGGGCACGTCCACGAAGTACTCGCCACAGCGCGTGGGCATAGCCCATGTCATGGCGGACGAGGATGTCATCCAGGTGGTCAAGAAGTGAGTCTGCGTTGCGACTGGATTTGTTGAGCCGTCACTCGAGTTGAAATATATATATTCTATTCTACATACTACCACTTTATGACTATAATTTCGGGATAGAATCGTCTATAAATATATAGATAGATATAAATATATATGTGTAGATAAGTGGATCAAGCATAACTCAAATCTTAAGATGCGACTGCATTTTTGGCAAATTAATTACGATTTATGATATTAAGACGGGCGCATTGATTATTACACCTCTTAGCACGAAAACTAGGTGGGAAACTGTTGAATAACGCTTAATTGGCCAAAGTGAAAAAGTCTCGAGCGGATTATAACTCTTTCTTAATAGGAAATTTATGCGGATATACATCGATTTAACTAATGGGTGAAAAACTTTTGAATGCAATTTTATTGTATTTTATTCGCCCCATAGCGTGGAAACTATACGAAAAAGTTGGTTCTTCTATTGATTGGATTATTCATCTTCTTTATAAAACGCGCATACATATATTTTCGTATATATTTGATTGATTTTATAGATGTATAAAATGAGCCAAATTTTTTTATATGAATTTTTGTTTTTTATTTCACCCCGTAGAGAAAGTTATGGTTCTAAGCCTAAATAAGTAGCTTTGGTTCAAACTTTGTTCCGTCACATTCATATACGTTTAAATTAATTTAATTAATTAATTTTTCTTTACAATGAGGTCACATTTCCTTTAGCTTATTTTCATTAATGCTAAGATCGCGGTATGTATATTTTTGGGCTTTCAATTGGGCTAAAAACTAAAATTGAACTATTTAAAAATATATGTTCCGCTGATTTTTTGGGCAACTGGTTGAGTTTATGATTTTAAAAGTATTAACGTTCCAAACCGGTTCGAGTTCGGTTCAAAGCAGCTTTTATTTTAATTCTTTCGCGTGCGGAGAATAGATGATGAAGCGAAAGGTAAAATAATCGGATAATGAGCAGTACTATATAAAAACTGAATCCACTGGCTAAAATAAATTATCCAGAAGGGATTTTTGGGGACTTTATTTAAAAACTTAAAAAAATAAATCCTGCTAATACTACTACTATACAAACTGAATCCTCCGGTTAAAATAAATCATCCGGAACGGGTTATTTCTTGTATAACTTTATTGACCGATCGACTCCAACGTAACAACTAAAACCGTAGCACAGTACTGCGCCCAGTTATCCATTTGCAGCCATCATTTGGATGCAGCCGCATTGCTAGCCGTGGCCGCCGAGGTGGCCGCATAGCTCTTGTTCAGCGTACTCATGGCCGAGATGTTGGAGAAGGGTGTCGGGCCGCTGCTGATGCGCTGCGGCTCCACCAGCTGCACGGGCGGATTGTCAATGTCGGCAAACACGTTGGTGGCATCGCGCAGTCGATAACGGCGCAAATTCAAATAGTGCTCCTTTTGCTCCTCGACGCGCTGGTGCAACTCGTGCAGACGCCCGGCCAGCGAGATAAAGGACTCGTTGAGCTGGCGGAAGCCGCGCTTTAGATCATCCGGCGATATGCTCTGCGGATTGGCCAGCGCATGCATGTGGCTCTCCGTGAGCAATATCTGCTGGCGAAACGCTATCAGATCCTCCTCGTACTTGGCCACCAGGCACTGAAAGTACTGGAACGGCGCGCTGTTCTCGAACTGAAGGCCCGCGGGCGTGTCCTGCGTGCGTTGCGCCATCTCCAGGGATTGTATAGCCTTGGCCGTTTCGCTGCGCAACTGCTTGATGTGCCGATTATTGGTGTCCACCGAGTTGGCCACGTTCTGGAGCACCCAGCGCAGATTCGTTATCTCGTGGCTGACGTTGCTCAGCTTGGACGTTGAGGTGCGCCCAATGTCCGAGGATATAGTCTTTTGCTGCTTAATAAAGCCTTTGAGCGCATCCACCGTCTTGACTATCTCATCCGGCACTTGGGTCTCCTTGATCTGCAATAAAATGAATTTTAGCTGTTTCCTATTTTATCTATTCATCGTTCACTCACCTTGATCCCGTCCTGCTTGTTGTCGCCCAGCTTGGGCTGCGTGGCACTCACATCAATGCCCCCCAAGCCCACAAACGCTGGCGGCACCGTTGTGGCAGGTTGCGCGCCCATTGTCAGCGGCTTGCCAAAGATGCCGCCGCCGCCACCGATGCTGGTGGCGGTGGGCGCCAAGCTGTTGCTGCCTCCAAGCCGTAAGTTTGCGTTGAAGGGCTGCGCGGTGGCCGTCGTCGTGATCGTGTTGAAGTTCAGACTGGCGGCAGTAGTTGCCTGCGGCTTATTGAAGGAGAACCCACCCACACCGGCGCCCAGCGTGGAGGGCATGGCAGTCGAGCCAAAGGCGGGCGGCGCTGTGGTAGGTGCGCTTGCAGCGGTGGGCGTGGCGAAGCTGAAAGAGGGCGCCACGGTGGCAGTTGCAGCACCGAACGCGGGCGCAGCTGCAGGCGCACCAAAAGAGGGTGCAGACATAGTGCCAAAAGCTGATCCGGTGGCGGGCGCACCGAATGTTGATCCGGCGGCGGGTGCACCAAACGCTGATCCAGCTGCGGGCGTACCAAAAGCTGATCCGGTTGCGGGAGCACCAAACGCGGATGTAGCAGCGGGTGCTCCAAAAGCGGGTGCTGCTGTGGCTGCTCCAAAAGCAGGCGCTGCTGTGACTGCTCCAAAGGCGGGCGCTGCGGCGGTGCTGCCAAAGGCAGGCAGGGACAGGCCCGTGCCCGCCGGAGCAGCTCCCGTCGCCGCCGTCGAACCAAAGTTTAGATTCGGCGCGGAACTCACAGCTGCGGGCGCAAAGCTGAAACTGGGCGCAGCCGCACCCACCACAGCTCCCGCTGCGCCGGCCAGACTCGGAGTAGCCGTCGCAGCTCCAAAAGCAGGCGGCGGAGCGCTCGTTGCCGGCCGCGCGCCAAAACTGAAGCCGCCTGTTGCCGGCGCCGCGGTGCCACCGCCCAGGCCGGCGTTCGTCGTAGGTGTGCCGAACGAAAATGACATCGTCTTAAGCGTGTTAATTGTGTCTCTACTGGAATTTTGTTATTTGCTACAGATACACACAGTTTAATTTTTGAGTAAGAAACGCACACAATTCCACAATTAACTAAAAACTCACTCCAACAAATTTATCGATATATTTGTACATGTGGTTCCAATTCTTTAACTAGTTCAAGTTTCAAATGGAAATTGTAGTGTTCAACCAATTATAACTTGTTATATTAGTAGTTATAAAAATAATAAGATTTATGGATCTCACCAAGTTAGGTTTATAAGTTTTAAGTTGTTTATTTCCATATTTCTGCTGCGCAATTTACCGATGATTAAATATTTGGCTAACATTTTTCAACTGGTTCAAGCTTGAATTCAAATGAAACTTTAATTGTTTATTTTATATATAAATTATAAATAAATTGTAATGGTAATAATAGAAACAATATTAATTAATGTATAACAATTATATAATTTATATATCATTGCCCAGCAAGCCCAATTTAATAATATATATTTCATGATTTGGTTCCAATATTTCAGTAATTTCGTGTTTAAATTTAAAGGAAAATTGTATCGCACTATATTGATTATATATAGGCAAATATTTATCTTACAAATAATATCTAGTACAATTAATATTTAGATGCGTTCCCAAAATTCTTATAGAGCTGAGCTACGCAGATGAACTGCGAGCGTTATATCGAACCAAAACTGGTTCCGCTAAGCAATGTACTGTGTTCCTAGCGAGTGTTGTCACCAATTGCGTTAGTACCAAATATTTACGCTAGCCGCGCCACTTTGCACTTTGAGTTTTACAGTTATTTTCGTCATCTGATCTTCAGTTCCTTAAAATTTTGATTGCACGCGTTTTTTCGGTGGGTAAATTGTATAACAATGTCCGTACAAGAAGAGGAATATACGAAGTATCTGAACGAGCACGGCGTACTGCCGCGCCTGCTCGAGATATTGGAGCAATTGGTGAACATCGACCCGCTGCCACAGGATCCTCTGATGGAAATCTTGTACGCCCTCGGCTGCCCCCTCATCCCGCAGGCTCAGATGAAGGCGCTGGAGCGGAAGGTGTCGCGGGCGCAAGACGAGCTGCGTCACCTGCGACGCGTACTGATCGAACTGGGTGGCCAGGACGAGCTCTACGACAGCGACACCGATGAGAACGAGTACGTTGGCCAAGTGGGCGAACTAGGCGCTGGGCCGCTTTACTCGCCCGAGTCCACCAACGACGAAGACGAGTGCTCGACACCGAGCCAAACGCCGCTGATGTCACCGCAGTACATGCTGGAAGCATCGATTGCCATGGGGGAGGAGCAAGAGTATGTGGAGGAGGAGGAGTACGTAGAGGAGCAGCCCTGCTGCAGCCAGTCGATGATGCAGGACAAAGTGCAGCAGTATTAGAAATGTACTGACTAAATGTGTACTATGTGTACGATATATATAACTGTATAATATATATAAGAGTGTGCTGTATTACTGCACGAGGCCCATGAGAAATTTACATTATGCGCTATATACATATAAGCGATCCAGACAACGCCAGATCGTTGCACATCATGCAAACCTATACACACACACAAATACACATAGCTATTAACATATACATACGTATATACATGTATGTATTTTATTGTATTAAGTATAAAGCTCACGCTAGAACGCGGCATTTATTATGTTAAAAACGAACAGTTTTCAGTTTTTTGCACACATTTTGTTAAACGAATGCATTTTGAATACGATTAAAAGTCGAGTACAACAAGCGTTAATTGTTATTTAGTTTGTAGGAGATTTTGGCGCACAAATTTATTGACACTGCGTGCATTTTGAACATTATATTTTATAGTTGTTTCTATATTCTCTAACAAATTAATTGAAATTTTCAAGCAACACATTTTTCAAACTCTGGTATCTAATTTTAAAAATCTAAATAAGCCGCTCTTTTCAGTGCACATTTGAAAGCTCTTTAGTATAACAATTATATGAACTCGTGGAGTATATAACGATATGTATCTATATAGAGCACGTTATGATGCACTCGGGGAAATCAAAGAGTCAATAACCCGCATCATGTCCACAGTTTTGCAGTTGCTGCAATTCAAACAAAACAAAACTAAACATCAATTCAATTAACTCGAAACATGTCTGTTTGGGGTCAGCTGTAAATTTCATTTACAAAACCCTTCAATTGCAAATATGCTGAGGGTTGCGGGTGGGGGTAGGAGTGGTACATAACGGTAGCTTTTGGCCAAGCCGGTTAAAGGTTGTTGGATATAGAAAATAGTATTGAAACACAATAAAGAACGTTGCAGTCGGGTGTAACCGACAGTGCAATACTTGTTCACGGTTTAAGTTATCAAACCGAATTGTAATGTTGTTTTAATTAACTGCAACAGTCACAATAAAATAAAAATATAAATTTGCAAATCTTAATTTTGAAATGTTGTTTTACGTATAACTTCTTTTTTATTTCAAATAACGCATATATTTTAATCCATCTAAAGTACAATTCAACCAATCAAAATGCCATCAAATATATATATATATATATATATATATATATATATATATATAAGAAATCTAAAAATATGAGATATCGGAGAGCTTCACATGTAAAAATATTTGTCAATTTTAATGTCTTGTAAAATGTTGTGTATCTAGCCTTAAAAACTGAGGAAAATGCGCAGATTATATCGATTTGCCACGCCCCCAATAGGCATAATGAAGTATATATTTCAGGTTTCAAGTCTTTAGCTTCAATAACAGCTAAAAAATCAACAAAAATTTACACAAAGCTAAAATTCACTTTTTGTCTATGAAGACAAGCTTGGAGTTTTCAGAATAAAGCTAGGATTTTTCCTGTAAACCTTTTTATCAAGCTTAAACTGATTATAATTATGTATTTATATACATTTTTTTCCAAGTTCGAACAGTTTATTTGTAAAGGTGTCTTAAAAAGTTGGCATAATTTTTAAATATATTAAACAGACTCGAGCTTTACTTGACTTTATACGATAGTTTATGCCTTCCATTTACGTGAATATTCATCAAACATTTTTTGAAATGTCCACAAAAAAAAGTATATTCTGAATTAATCAAATAGTTGAAAAAAATATTTGGTATATTTTACGCTTGATGGGGTACGCAATTTATTTGCTTGTTCCGCAGTAAATCCATCTAAGCTGCTGTTGGTGAGGGGCGGTGGGGGGTGTGGCTTTGGCAGGAGACAGCTGCTTGTCGCTTTGATAAATAAACTGCAGCTCTAGTTGACATGCACATAAATATTTGCAATAAAAATAAAGCAGATTTGTGTGAGCTCCTAAATAAACAACATGCGCAGCCGGGGGCGTGGCAGTTGGCGGCAATTGTAGCGGCTGCTTTTAATTTCATTTGTTAGGAATTTTATTTTTTTAAAATTTTGTTTTCATTTTTTTTAAGGTTTTTTATTTACTCTCCATTTTGACATTGAAAAATCGCTGCGGAAGTTGCCATTTAGCGGCAATTTTGTGGCTAAATAACAAAAACAGAACAAAAAAACGTCCGCGCGATAATTGATTGAAGCAAAATGCAGTCGCATTGGCTTACAAATTTTTTTTTTTTGCTATATAATTTTTACGAGCATTTCCTTTATTTTTTCGTTCCGCCCTAAGCCCCACAGAAGCGGCAGCCTACGTTGCATACAACTGGGCGCTGAATCTGTGCGTCCTGCCCTGGCAAAATCTGCTTTGCCTTTGCCTTTCTGTCCACCTTTCCGCCTGTCTGTCTGTTCGTATTTCGTAGCGTAAAAGTTTAACCACGTAAAATACGAGCCCGCTGGGCAGCAGCCGCAACACGTCCAAAGCAAAATAGCTAGAAAAAAACCAAGATTGCTCTAGTCGGGAGTGCCTGAATAGAAGATACCCTGCACTCAACTACTTTACATAATTTAGTTGTGGAAATTTAGCATTAAAAACTGTGAGCAAACCAAAGTGTTTTTTTTTGTTTATATACATATAAGTCAAAACCCCATTAAAAACCGATAAATATCGATTGTAAGACAACGGGCGGATTAGCGATCATTTGAAATATTCTTGATATGGGTATGGTATACACGAACTTACAAAGTCAAAGTCAAAATCAGCTTTCTAGCTCTTGTATTCTCTGAGATCAACCATGCAGACAGACGGACAGACAAACGAATGGGCTAAATCGGCTTGGCCAGTTATGCTGACTAAGAATATATACACATTGTGGGGTCGGAGATGCTTTTTTTTTGCCTGTTACATACACTTGCCGAAAACCATTATACCCTTTTTACCCATTTTCAATGGGTTCAGGGTATAAAAAAACGGACGGAGGTGTGGATAAACCACCCAACATGAACGAGCTGCAAACGAAGAGCAGTCGAAATGCATAAAAACGGCTCCAATCCAATCGCAGCAGCAGCAGCGAGCGTTGCCAGACTGACACGAATTCCAGATGAGCTATGCGAATGCGTTTGCTTGGAGAATGTGCAATGCGGTTTTTAATGAGTTTGCCCCAAATGTGCAAATTCTTGTATTATTTTTTAAACGGTACAGGAACTCAAAGTTTCATGAAATGCTTTACTTTATCAGGTGTTAAATTTGATTAGAGAGAGCTTGATAAGTTTATAGTAAAATTTCGGCTAAATTGTTGAGTTAATTAACTCTCTCTCTCTCTTTTTTTGCTGTATTTTACAATTCTCTCTCAGCCACTTTGTTGCTCTCTCTTTCTCACTCTATCACTGATTCTCATTTGCTAGTTGACTGAATTTATGTTCTTTTATGCGATTTTCATGATTTCATCTAGGATATCCAAGCAATCAGATTTATTCGTGATATATAATCAATTTGTATAATTTCGGGATTTATATTTTTAAAAGGGTTATTATTATTATTTGATAATTTTACACAATATATACCCGTATAAAGGTTATATTAAGAATTTTTATAGTTAACTATATTTGATATGCAGCTCAATTTTTGGTGCAGCGCCTTTGAGTGCAACATTGAAATCGACCCTGGCCCCACTCGCCCACCGTCCCGCTGGGCATCAGCCGGAAATGGCAAAGCAACTGCAACAAAAATGGTAACCAAAAAATGCAACAACAAAAAAATGGAAAATGGGAAAACGACCGAAAGCAGAGCAGAGCAAAGCAGAGCTCAGTGCGGGGCCCTGCAGCGCGGCGTTTCAATTTCATGTCGAGTAAATTTTAATTTACAGCTCTTTTGTGACCGCAGGTTTTGCCAACATGCGAGCCAAAAACTTTTATTTTTTTGGTTATATTTTTTGTTTTTTCATTTCATTTTGGGTATACATGACTTTTTGGCTATTTGACCAGTTGGGCTGTTTGGTCGAGTGATATATCCGTGCCCACCCGCAGGGCATACGCCCCATCCACTGCCATTAGTTTAAATGGCATTAAGGGGGGTAGCGGGGCAGCAGCAGCAGCAGCACAAAAGGCGCCGCTGGACTAATTGCCGCTGCTGCCAAACTCTAAACTATGCTTAATTAGCGCCCGCTGAAAACTCTATTAGCCAAATGAGCCGGCGTGAAAAAAATATATATGTATATAAAAGTCGCCAGAAAAACTTTTTCAAACAAAACGAGTCGGAAAAACGTGCAACGCCTAAATAACGTACAACAATTTATTGGCCATACAAAACAAAAACAATTAAAATGCAATTAAAATGCATAATTCACACAGCAGAAGAAGGGGACAGGGGGCGTGATCACAAAATTTTGCATGCAGCGGCGCCCAATCAAATTTATTATATGTATTTATTATTTTCATTTGTTGTCAGCTGCTGAGCAAATTGCAGCACAATTTGAGCCAAAATACATCAATGTCTGACACGCACACAAGCACGCACAATCCTGTAAAAAATAAAAGAAAAACTAAGCGCATTTTGTCATCTATTGTCATTTTTCTTGTTGCCACAGCAACAACAGAAAAAAAAGGGTTAACAATTTTTATGTGTCAACAAGAATAATTTGTGTCACGAAAAAACGAAACGAAAAACTCGGCTAAGAGATGACAAAACAAAAAGTGGCAAAGTGTCGTAAACAAAAGCAGGCAGCATATTAATAATGAAAACGGGACAACGAAGTCGACACACAGCCAACATCTAAGACAACAACAAGGCAAGAGAAATGTGCTGAGGAATCAACAAGCAGCTAGAAATTAATACCAGCATTCGCCAAAACACACACACATAAGACCAGCTTCCTACAGTGTGCCACGCCTTCACAACAAACGCCCGCCAGCTACGTGCAACGCCGTCGGCTGTGGTGTGTTTGTGTGTGTGTGTGTGTGGGAGTCCTACGTGCACGTGCCATAATCCTTTTGCTGTGCAACATTTTTTCTTTTGTGCAACTTTTTTTTTTTAAGAGCGCGCTGTAGGCACGCATTTCCTCAATTTTCACAGTTGCCAAGTTTTCGCAGAAAGATATCTTCGTGGAAAATCTTTATTATATTATAAAGATTTATGTTGCCCTTCAATTCAGAAAGAAAAAAACAATTTTATGCAAACCAAATAAAACATTTTTCAATTCAAAAAAAAAAACAAGCAATTACATTTAAAATTAGAAAAATTGTTTTCGTTTTCTTTTATGAGTAAAGATAATAAGAATAGTAATACAAAAGTTTTATCAAATAAATAAATTTAAAAAATTAATTTTTAGTTATACTATATTTGTATGTGTTAAATTTATATATAAATAAATATTAAAGCTTAAAACTTGGACTAATTGACTTTAATTTAAATTTATTCTATATATCATTTTTATTTCGATTATTTATGAATGATTATTTTGACGTACTCAACCAAACAATATTATTATATATTTAAATAAATGTAATATCAAACACATATTAAGCACAATTTATAAACTTTTTTAATTTTGAATACTTCAGTAATTGCGAAAGTCTATATAGTACATTTCCATAGGTATTGCTATAGCTTATATTGTTTTTGAATAATTAGAATTATTTAGACATTTTTTGTATCTATAATTAATGATAGAACAAAATTAAATCAAAATCTCTATTAGTATTATTTTAAGAACTTTCACTCAAAGTACGTATAGCTATTCCATTCAAAGCTCACCTTGAGCAACAACTAAATGACGCAATTTTTAGCCTCCCCCACGACGCCTGAGCATTAAATGTTGCCCAGCAACGCCCCACTGTACTTGTCCGATGTTCCTCATTAATCCAAATGAATAAAGCTTAGAGGCTATTTAGGCCTTCATTGTGTGGACTGCTGTATTAGCGGAACTAGCAAGCCAGTTATTAATATCAAGAATTCTTGGTAACAACTATGTGCAGAGAACGGAAGTGCTTAACTCAATAACTGGTAAATATTGCTGTCGTTTTTCTTAAATGTGTGAGAATTTATTATAAGCTGCTTTATAGAGGAGGCGTACATCAGGAACTTATTATCAAAATGAGAAGCGAATAAATAAAAATCGCTGTCTTAAATTTCATATTTTTAATGTTATGCAAGCTTTTCTTATATAAATTTTGATATTTTCAAAGTAGAAAGAGTAGAATATTTTTAAAATAATTATTTACAACAATTTTGTCAATTTTAAAAATTATAATGATAACATTTTTGGAATTTCATCAAAACTTTTGTAAATAAAACTAATAATAATAAAACTATAATAAATAAAAATATTTTCAATTTTAACAGTATCTTAAAATGTTTGGGATTTTAAAAGACTAAAATTTATTTGTGCTCTGAGTTAAATTGAATTTAAAAAATGTAAAAATATCTATTTATATAAAAGATAAAGCTATTAATATGTCATTTGTGAAGCTTTACAATCCTTAAGATTGCAATAGCTATATATTTTTTTATGTTATTCTCAATTTGCTTTTGTTGGTTTTTTTAAGTGTAGCATAGTTTGAAATCCTTCGTTCAGGTAAAATGTCGAATCATTGTAGGCATATTACGCATAGCTGCCGAAATTGCTTAATGATGACAACGACAATTTCTATGACACTGAAAGGAAGCAACGAATTTTTTAATTGGAAAATGGCCACAGTTAATACAGTTGTGAGGGAGCGGACCAAGGTACCAGTACAATGCCTAAGGGCATCAGCGGCACAAGCCTCTAATTATTTTGTAAATGCGGCCGCCCGCAACGCTGCGCTTCATTAAAACGAAGAAGAAGCAGAGAGAAAAACCGTGCAGCTTTCACTGTTGCGGCAGCCACTGTGGCAACTCCAGCTGCTGCTGTTGCGGCTGCTGCTGCTGCCTCTGATGGATAACTTAATCACCCAGAAAAGCGCCACACAAATCAACAACCAAACAACGCGCCGCCAAAGCGCTTGTCACAGAAGTTTAACGAGCGGCCAATGGCCAGGATCTGCAAAGGACCCGCTCCAAAGAGCGCTCGAAATTAATGGAGCAAATCAAACGAGCGAAAGGCAGCGTTACCCGATTCCAGCTGCAACTCCGGCCACAGTTCCACAGTTCCACTGTTCCATTTCTGGTTTTGGGTTAATAATGACAAGATTTGTGTGTGCCGCATACGAAATTAGCCGCTGCCCAGTGTCCGACGTTACCAGACTGTAACGAAAATTATTATTTTCCTTTCCTTTTTTTTTGGTAGGTTAACGCTCATTAATTTTGCACTGAACAATCGCGACGGCCGCGTCCAGTCGCATCGTTATACAGTTTGTTTTTAATTAAAGTTCAAGCGCGAATTGCAAAAATATTAACTTCCGGGACAGGCACAAAAAAATCACTGTGGTTAAGTTTGTGAGACTGTACGATACCCTGTAATTAAATTAACTTATTAAATGAGAGAGAACTATTTATGAATGCCTATTTATATGAGTCTATGTAGTAAAATAAAATTTGACAATTTTTTGATAAGAATTTTTAAAATTGCTGCTTATTAACATATTATTTTAGGATCCTTAAAAATGGATGAATTTCTTGATAAATAAAGAATGATTGAAATAAATAAATACACGTAATGTACAAAATAAATAAAGCATAAAGTAAACTTTTATGTTCATATATCAATCATATTCAGTGAAACTCTAAAAACAATTTAAATAAGAGTGTTTTTGTTGCTTATGTTATTCTATTTCTTTTATGTTATTCTATTTCTTTTATGTTATTCTATTTCTTTTTAATTGCAAAGTTTCGCTGCTCTTTGAACAATTGTTTTCATTAATTTATTTTTGACAGATTTCCGACTTTCATAATGCCAAGTTTTCCAATTCTTGTTTGCAGGGCGTAGACAATTCGTTTTGTTTTAGCGGCGCCCACTTTAGCACTTTAAATTTATAAGCTTTTTTTTAGCGCTCGTGGCTTTAATTAAGCAAACGGGGCAACGGAAATTACCTAACCAAGTAGCTGAGGCCAAAGGCACCGCCAACGACGCGCATATGCGAGCCATGCAAATTTGCTGTTGCCTCCTGCTACTCCCGACCCTCTACCCGCAGGCGCGCTCTACTGTTTTGGCGGCCCACACACAGAACTCGTTGAATTCGCATAAAATGTAATAATAATTTCGCACAACGCGTTTTTAGTGGGGGTTTTCGGTCAAAAGTTGCTGTAACGGAAACAGCTGTTTCCGCAGCAAATACTCCCATCCCCCGCATAGCCCCTGTCCCAGCGCTGTTGCAGGTCTTCCACGACTCTACCCGTTGGCAATTTACTATTCATTTGAATTTTGGCTGCCGACTTTTGTGTTGTTTGCCACCGCACAGACCATAAAATGCAAAAGATTATGAAAAGTGCCGTTGCTGTGGCTGCCAAAGCCACAGCCACTTCCTTAGCAAACACATACATACATACATGAATGCACACATACTTAGCTGTGGCGCACAATAATAATAATGCAGGCAGCCGCATGCCATATAAACCTTATTCTGGCAAGAGTTAAGAGTTCTCCAACACAATTCGCGCTTTAAGAAAACACTTTACCAAAACACGGAATACACGCCGGGATGTTAAACAAATATTGTTGGCGAATGAGAAAACTTTAGATACAACATAATAATTTTATTAATATTTATAAACATATATTCTTCAATTGAATTTTCTATTCATGTCTTTAACAAGTTATTTCTATTTGTAAAATAAACCACAAATATTTTTATTCAATTTGTAGTTTTTAAATTTATAAATTTTTTTAAAATTTATTTTTTTTAACTTTTTTTTATGAAAAACAACTATTGAATGTTGAAATTGAACTTATGTACTTTTCTCCATAGTAATTTTATTTAGTTAGTATTTAGTAAAATGTTGACATATGTAATCGGCTTGGAGATTTGTAAATTTTTAATTTTTTTATAATAATAGTAAATTTAAATGTTTCATTTAAATTTCATTTTTAATAAATAAATATTTTCTAAAATATTTGCGGCTAGTTGAGTTTGTAGTGTCACCTATTTTGAGGGTAGGTGAAGTAAGTGCGCCTTTATCAAACTCTTGTCAGAAGCATTTCTGTCATTTCATAGCAAGCAACTTAGAATGTTTTGCTGTGAAAATAATTTCCGCTTTTGCGAAACACAGGAGAGTCATAAAGGAGGCTACTTTGTGTCTCCTCTGCTGCGATAAAAGTTATGCATCATGTGCACCCATTGCAGTCCCGTTATGCAAAACCTCTGCAGCAGTTGTGTGTGCTTCGTTTGTGATCGAAACTCATGCAACAATTTTAAAGGCTTATAAAAGTTTATGCATGTTTTATGCACCATTTGCTAAAGTCGACTTCAAAGCAAAACCTTTTTATTGCTTACTGATTTATAGCATATTGATTACAAATTGATGTTTATTGCATGTCTGATAAGTCAGCCAACTAAATGAGACTTTGAGTTGGGAGTGCTGCCTTCATTTGCATTTGTCACGCTCGTTAGAGTTTCTTAATTCCCATTAGTCGAACGTAATGCGTAATTCGATATGTTATGGCAGCCACGTGACTTCAAACTTCTTCGACTCGCACTTATGCCAGCTGCAGCAATTTGTAGATGATACAGCAGACAGCAACCCTAACCCGCCCTATCTCCCTGCACCGTCAGTCCCTTTCCCCATAGTTGAAACAGTTGAAAGTTCGAGCTGAAGTTAAAACGGATGCTTACGAGCTTACAACGAGCAAAACTTTGCCACTCGGAAAATTGTATATTCTTTAAGGCACACACAGGCGCTGTATTCATAAATAGTATAGAAATAGTAAAAGAACTGTGCCAGCTTTTAGTTTTCCTTGGCCGGACCCATAAGAACAAGTACTTTAAACAGAAGCCCTGAGATCATCTGCATAAGTAGTTGTATTATTTAGCTTAAGTACAGTTTGAGGGTCAAATAGAATTATAGTTAAACAAGTGTCCAACAAGTACTTTTTACTTTTAACGATGAATATCTTTTATATAAATACTAAGATGATTTCCCTTTTCGTTGCCCACGGCAAGAAATTAAATATTATTATTAGTAGGATATTAGGTATCTATAGCTTTTTACATTTGTTAAAAGTATAAAAAATAATAACAACTAAACTTTAACAATTTTTTGAAAAAATTTATTTGTACATATATTTTTTTAATTTTAGATATATATTAAAGCTTAATTTTCCCTTTGACATATTTTCTACCCTTGTTGCCTTCATGTTTGCTTGCATTATATTTTATCTCATGTTCCACTTTTTGTAATTAAAATAGCTTTTACGAATATTTTTAACAAACTCCAAACTTGATACATTTTCATTTTGGCGTTGGGTTATTGCACCCTTTTACCTTTTACCTCCGCCGCTTCTATTGAACTTTTGTGCCAGGGCGCAAATTATTTTTGCAGCTAGGCAAACTCGTGAGGCTTTTTGCAATTTTCCACATGCCAATTTTTTGGGGCGCCTGCTACTTGCCACCCCTAGGGGCCGCGGCAGGCACAGCTACAGTAGTTGCAAGTGCTTGAAATTACATTTTCAGCATTAATAAAAGAAAATAAAGTAAAAAACAAAAACTGAGCTGCTGCTGCTGTTGTACGAACTATGCAAATGCGCCGCGTGCAGCGCAGCAGATAAAACTGAAGCAGGAGACACATGTGTTTTTTTTTGTGTTTCTTTTTCGGCAACCCCTCGAGAGTTGGCGCTGCCGGGCTGACCGTGTTTTTGGATGAGGAAAATAGTTGCGAGTAGGTTACATAGTCACACATAATGTGCAGCAGCTGTTGCCGCCAGTGCCAAAAGTCACAATAAATTTTTGCATTAGTTCGCAGCGCAGCTGGTTTTGGGGCTGAAAACGTTTTAAAAAATAACAAAAAAAAAAATAAAAATAAATAAATAAATAAAAAAAGAACAAAACAAGAATCATGAATAAATAAATACAGATTCGTGCAAATAAAACAATGCGTGAGCCAGTGAAACCAAAAATAAATAATGAATAAAATTACAAAAACACATTGAGTTGGTCCCAACGAGCGCTTTAAGCAGTGAGCTAAGCAAAAAATAAATAGCTGCGGGTTATTTGGACTCATTTAATAAGAAAATTAATTAGTTCTTAATTTTTGCTTCCTGTGCACGCTGTAAACCACAAAAAAGTTAAAGTTAAAGAGCCGTGGCAACACATCAAACAAATAAGGCAGAGACTGGTTTAGTTAAGACTTTTAAAGTAAATTTGTAAATTTAATTAAATAAAAGCTTTTAATTTTGGGAGATTCAACACAAAAAAGTATTAAGAGCCATTGGTAAGAATTAAGTTTTAAGACATATAATTAAATTTATCTCATTAAACTTTATTGATTTATTTTAATAAAAATGAGCTTAGGCTCTAGGAGTTTTTTGCATTAAAGAGATAAAGATTTTCTACCATATTGAAATATATTCAAATAAATTAAGGGCTTTGCATTATTTATATAAAAATAAATACAAAAATTTTAATATATGGTTTAAAAAAATGGTTAATGCAAAATTAATATATAATTTAAACATAATTCCAAAACAAATAATAAAGTAAATTATATTATTTAAATACAAGGGTATCTTTTAGATTAAAGCTTTAATGTATTCCATACAAGAATGTACCTAACCCTAATCCTGAGATAACATTTATTAAGTCTAGATAGTAAAAGTAACAGTTTTTTGGTAGGCATATGTTTGCAACAGTCGTAGCAGTATAGCAATAACCCTAGTCAAATCCCTTAGCTGCATTTTCGCTTAATATATAATATATATATGACTCATACGGCACGGAACATTATTATATGCTTTGCGTACTTGTGGATGTTTCCCAAATGTAGACATAGCTCTTTTGGCAATCCATGCAATGACTTCCTATCCCGCAGGGTTTCAAGTTTTATGCCAGCCTCGGGAGCTGGCGTCTTTGTTGTTGTTGTAGTTACTCAAGCTTTTTATTGTTGTTTCAAGTGGTTGCCATTGTTATTGTTGCTTTTCGTCCACAGATAACTACGTGCTAAGAAATGTGTAACAAACTACACACACTGCGATATAGATACGAATAAAGATACAGATACAGATACAGACACAAATACATATACAAATACAGTTACAGTGCCAAACCAGACAATGGCAATGCCGCTTGGCGTCTCCATGGACACATTCTAATAAAAAGGAAGCATTGAGAACGCCATTTTGTGTTGCCATTTTTGTGCTGCTTCCTGGCCGTGCTTACTGGTGCTACCAGTGATGCGAAATGTTTTGCGAAAGTGTTGCGAAAGTCACTGAAGTGCACATTTCATGGTTGATAAATGCACAACACTGTCGTATTTTATGCACCCATGCACCGTTATCTATTTCAAGGCACGTGTACATGTGGCATTATTTTCTGGCATTGCTCAACACTGATTCCTGGCAAATCCTTTTGCTGTTTCACAATTCAACTTTAGCTGGCGTCTCCTATATTTTCCTTATTTTTTTTAGGCATTTGAGTTATAAATGCCGCACTACTTGAATGAATCTCATGGGCGTAATAGTTTTCAAATGGCTTTTATCTAGCTTCAGCACTCACACACACGTCACTGCAACCCCCTCCCCTCTATCAGGTTTTTCTCGGGCAACTAAAACTTGCCATGGCACAAAATCGGTGTGAGTGTGTGTGTGTATGAGAGGGGAGCAACAAATTGCCATTATATGCAATTTGTGGTACAAACCAGAAAACACGCGCGTCTCGCATTGAGAAAGAGAAATTGTGTAAGTGACAGAAAGGACGAAAAAGGAGATAAGAAGAAACTTGTGAAGATGCTCTGAAGCAAACGAATGCTGCATTCATCGCATTTCTCGCATGTCTTCAGTTTCAGTTTTCAGCTAAAAGGCACAAGTGCAGTCAGCCAGCCAGGTGTCAATTACACTCTTCAACAAAATACAAATGAAAATAAATTCAACACAAACACTTGAAACACACACTGATATATGAACAAAATTTCAGGCAACACTGCAAAATAAGATCTTAACGAGTTTCGTTTAGTTTATTTAAAGCACAAATAAGCGGTTGGGAAAATATTTAAGATTTGTTCCTATTTTAATTAAAGAATGTAAATAAAAAATAAACTTTTCTTATAATTTTAATAATAGCAGTATTCAATTAACAAAATGTTCTATCTATGGTATTACTTTTTTAAATAGAGTCCCAGAATCTCAATGAATTAAAAATAATAATAATAATAATAATAAATTAAAAATAATAATATATAAATGGAAAGAAAATCAACTAGGTAATAATATGCAGTGTTTCGGGTTTTGTAAATTGTGCAAACAAATAATTTTCTAAATTTTGTTTAGAGGAAGCATAAATTTCGAATTAAATTCCATCAATTGTTATCCAGTAACCTTCACAATCATTTGAGTTTTATAAAATTGTAATCTAATATTAATACATATTTCTATTGATGCATATTATTGATTTTCACATCTGCTCTTGAAGCTTGCTGCACAGTGTAGTGCGGTGGCAGTCTTGTTTGACGCACTTTTTGGCTGAGTTTTAGGTGCAGCCGTTTGGATAGTAATTTGTAAATGTTATAAAATGCTCGTAACTTAATTGCAGCAAAAGTAACTAAGATGAAATGATTCCACTAGCCAGTGAACAGGAATGCGTTTTACTACGGAACAGCTTTGCCGAGAATTCCAGTGAAGCTTGTGCTAAATTGTTGCATTCACATGGCGTATACGTAATGTTAATTGCTTGCGCGGAAACGTGACGTATGCGTAATCAGAAATGATGACGGCAAGTTTAGCCTTACTCTGGCATTGTCCTTTATCGCGTCTGCTTAAATTAGGCAGATTTAATTTGGATTAATGTGTTGCCTGAATAGATTTGGCCTTCGGTTCAATGCTAAGCTCTGCACATTTTTTATAGGAAATGTCAATCAAGCCGTAAGCCAGGAAAATAGATTTATTACAGTGGCTCCTGAACTGTGGCACTTGTGTCCTTGTCCCCGCCAGCACAACAAATTTATGTTGCAGCCTTGCACTGAATAAACTAATCAATTTTTCCGTTTTCTTCTTCTTTTTTTTCTGCATTTTGCATTTGCGTTTCCGGTCAATTAGTGGCATAAAAAATACATGCAACTAAACAGCATGGCAAAGTGCGAGGCGGGGCAGTCGTTAACTGAATCAAATAAGTTGCTGAGCCAAAGGGCGGGCAAGGCAAACAAATGCCTTTGAAAATCAGAAGATAAAAGTCCCTGTTTGTAATTCGAATTGCGCTTAAGGGGTATTCTGTTTGCTGGGAGTTGGGTACGCATTTAAAGGAGAAGACAATTCTCCACCCCCAAAGTAATGATAGTCTTGAGTGAATAAACTGAAATTATGCAGATTTGTCTTATTCTATGCAAACTAGGTCCAGAGTACAAATTTTTTATAAATTACAGTAAATATAGTTTTTCCTTTCTACCTAAACTAGTTGACCAAATATATTTATTGTTTAAATTTTTAATACAATTAATTGCAAGATTACTTGGATTATTTTTAAACATTTTCATACATTTATTATTTTATTTGAAGCTTTTTTACAAAATAAAAATATTTCTATTATTAAACTCTTCTTTATTGAAATAATCAATCAGAATTGGACCGATGGTACTCAATATTAAAGTCAATGTATTACACTGTCGTTTGGATTTTATGTCTATATGTTGCAGTTATCATATAAATAATGAAATATCTATGCATACAAAATATATCTGCATGACTATTTAATCTCTTACTTTTCACAGATAGCTTTATATTTTCTCATTATTATAATGTGGCAGCCACATATGCTGTCTCTCCTTTACCTATATACCAACCCTCTCCCTTCACAGCAACCACATTTATTTGCTGGGCATTGCAATTTCATTTGTGTGCTAATGTTGTGCTTTATAAAATCCTTACATATGAAATCCTTGTGATGATATTTTTATATTTCAGACATATCCGGTTCTGCTAAATAAATGAGTGTAACACTAGGCGTATTAGCAATTTTAATGCACTTGGCCTTATGGCACCAGGCGCTCTCTCTCTCTCTTCTTCTCTCTCTCGCTCGCTTGCTCGTATTAAATGCTAATTTTGCATACGGCGCACGGCACAGGGCCAAAAGCTTAAAGCCAGGCCAAGCAGAAATAAGGCAAAGCGTTGTAAAGGACGGCGTCCACACACACACATACAGACAAACGCACATACACATCGCACACACTACATGACATTTTACAAGTTATTATTATGCAAAGGACACGCGTTGCCAGCGACTCTTGCCGTTATCCTGTTGCAAAATCTGCGACGGTGTTGGTAAATTTGCATTTATTCATGGCATAAATAAAGCATAGAGTGAAATACGCTACGGCCCCACGCCACCAAAAAAAAAAAAGGGAAGTGCCCAAAAAAAAAAAGGTTCAACTACAGCCCATCAGTAGGATAAAATTGCGCCTCTGTTTGAGTTTGGGGCTTTTGGAAATTTGAAATTTAGCTAACTGCAAATTCTCGCGATGCATTTGCTTTGCGAATTATTTGGTCCGGGTCAACACCTGCCACAAATGTTGTTGATCCAAAATTCGAGCGCCAGCAATTACATGTTATATTTAACATCTGGTTTAACCATATGCCCTGCTGTCAGCTGTTCGCGGTCGGGGACCCCCTTTACATCAATGACAGGGCTCAGTTGGTTTTCGCTTTGTGGCTGCATTTACCATTTGCATTCATTGCCCAAACACAAAATGCGAAACATAAAATAGAAAATGTGTAATCAGCGTAACGAATTTTTGATTACAGAATAAATTATATATAATTAAAGTGTGCATAGAAAATAGGTCTCAACTTCGATGTGACGTATGAAAATAATCAATGAAATATCATAGCTCAAACCCTTTTAGAAAGAGCTCTTCAAATGAAAATTAATTGATTGGAAAAAATAAAAATAAATTATTTAATGTGCTGTCACACTTATAAATATATAATATAAAAAGCATTGCTACAGCTATAACAATCACCACACTCAAAAACTCTTCAATAATTTAAGGAATTTTACAATGAATGTTATTTATATCATTATAAAAGTATGTAAAATTATAAAGTTTAATTTACTCTCACATATTACAAAAATACTCGAAAAAAATACTACAAATGACTATTTACTTAAAATTTAATCGCACTTCAACTAACTAAACTATTTAAACTCAACTTTAAGGAGCATTCACTTTTTTACTTACCGTGCTAACAACTAAACCTCAATTTATCTATAAATCTAACCTCAAAGTGTTAGCAGTCTAACCTCAAATAATAATACTCAGTTTAACCACAAATTATTTAAGAATTAAAACCACACTTAGCATTCCGAGGCAGCAGGCAACATAACCTCAAAACATAAACACACCACTAAACATAAAGTCAATCTAACCGCAAGGCATATTGCCGTATAATATTGAATTAGAAATGCGTAAAATTAACCCACCGGCGAAAGTTGGACCCGCGTTGTTATAATTTTATGCACCAGAGAACAGTGTTAACCTTTGCGACAAATAATAAAATAAATTAAAATTAAACAGCGCGCAACAAATATGAAAATTCTATAAAATTTCCCTTGAGTCGTGTGGCGCGATAAGCTGCACACAACTTTAAGCCAAGCGTAAGGCAGCAAATATAGCCAAAAGCACTTTGTGTCTGTATGTATGTGTGTGCGTGTGTGCTCAGTGTAAGTGCCACGCCCACACACGGAGACACCTGGCCACACTGAGATATGCATATAAAGCACATATGGCATATGGATATGCCATGTGTATGGCATAAGCAAAAGCTAACAGTAAACAAGTGGCAAGTAGTTTTTTCTTATTTTTTTTCTTTCCTGCATATAAGCAAACAGAGGCGCTGACGGGCGTGCTCCATTGTTGTTTTTGCCAGCTTTTCATTTGAATATAGCTGGAACTACCCGAACACTGTTCCTTTGCCTTAGCACCGTAAGCAATTTGCCTTTCGGGCTTGTTCCTGCTTTCAATTTCGAGAATTTTGTGCGAAAGTGGAATATAAATCGGTATAATGAATAGGTATTGTTAAACTATTTGTTTTTATTGGAAACTCAGAGTCTTGAATAATATAGTTAATAAATTAGCCTTTCTTACAGTCAACCTTACTTTCAATTATTTTTTTTTTATTATTCTTAATATTATTGAATTTATTTTAAAATTTTTCAGTTTATCAGTTGACTAAATGACTCGTCCACTCGCAACAATTTACTTTTTAGCCTTGTTTTGATCTTTTAATTATATTGTGAAAAAAGAAGTTCAGAAATTTTTGTAAAATAATTTATAATTATTTTTTTTCTGATTTGATACTAGTTGATTACTCTTGATTATTGGATTTGTTCTCGAGTTCAGTTTCACAAAAATGTGTGCAACTAAAATGGAAACTTGATGAAAAAAGAGAAATTAGACATTTATAAATATTAATTGTTTTTAATTAAAGGGTTTCGCTTCAGATGCAAGGTATTTTATTTACTGACAACTGTTCTTGTTTGTCCCTTCTCTCTCGCTCCCTTCACTTTCGATTTTAGACGTCCTTTTGCTTTTGACTTGTCCGTGTGCCTTAACCATTCATCCCGTCCCGTTTGTATTGTGTATTTCATTTCCATTAGCACTTTAATATTTAATGACTGCTGTTTATCGCACATAATTGAATTCAGTTTCTTCGCCTTTTTGCTCATTATATGATTATCTTTTGTTTTGTAATATCTGCAATATGGTTAAGCAGCCGACATTTTGCTTGGCATTTTTATGAGGCTTTATTATTTGGTTTTCTCTATTGGGTTGCTCATCTTTGTTTTTAGCGTTTGGGGAACGGGAGGGAAGTCTTGATAAATAATGTAAGCATTGCCTTTGGTTTCGTTTTCACGCGCGTCTTTAATGGGCAAAGCGTCTACATTTGCTCATCCCACGCTCCTCATACATAATTCTCAATCAAATGTCGGGCAATACGCACACACACACATACACACATATCTGCTTTTAGTGTGCGGGCACGAAACATGATTTTCTTTATGCCCTTCTCCTTGGCACCCTAGCTCCCATTTGCCAGCCTTCTTCTTTGTGTGCCGTAAATAAGAGTTACGTATTTTTGGTTTGCCTTTTGAAACCGAAATTTAATTAATGCGTTTCCTTCGTGTTTTCGCATATTCATGTTACCAGCACCATTTTGCTCGGCCAGGGCCGAAAAATCTGAGCCAGAGCAATGTGTGTGCGTGTGTGTGGCACGTTTTGATCATTAGCCAGCTGTAGGTGTTATAAATATGCGTTAAACTGCGCTAATATGCATGACAACCCTGCCAAAAAACAACCCTATAGCACAAAGATATGTTTATAAATATATATCGAGGGTATTATGTAGATGTTGCACACAATTTATGGCTGGGACACGAGACAGGACAATAAGCGGGTCAAGTGAAACGGGGAAACAAGTGCGGCTGGCGGTCTCAAGGACAACGAAGCAACAGCCTTGTAGAGTCAAACACTTAGTTATTATTATTTTTGAGCTGTTTTAAAGCTCTTCTAAAGTTGTTTTAAAGCTCTTTGAATTTCATAGCTGTTTTAAAGCTATTTAATATCTTTATTCAAGCGTTATTGTGCTGCACTTTCAATTATGAGCATTCGCTTAAATTCGCGACCCACCTTGGCCACTTCTTACCTTTCAACCTGCATAAATTATGCCACAAAAGAAGCCACAATTATTTATTATATCACGAAGCGAGTTTCGTGTTGAAAGCTTGTCAGCCAGGAAAAAGGTTTAAGCGTGTACAAGCAGTCCCTGGTAATATTTCAAATAAATATATACATTTCACAAAAAGAGAGAAAACATAAAAACCACAAACGACCCGTTTAACTTGGTCTTCAAGCATCATTTGTCAAGGCGTAGGTTTCATGGTTCTTTAAACCAATCTCGAGTTGAGTTTTGGCTCTCAAATATTTTGTAACCGCCGCCTGTCAAAAGCGGTTTATTTTCAGGTTTTGCTTATTAGCGTAATTCCAACACATGTGCAGACCAGGCAATCCATCAGGCATCAAGCGTACTGGCGCCTGGCCCAAACTGATGCTGACTGACATTGATTGGTCCACGGAAAAGCGCAATCCAACACAATTCGCGATAAAATGGGTGCATTTTGTGCTTGGCTAAATGTTTTCTGTAAAGAAGGTACAAATATAATCAAATTTGTAACGCCTTGCATAAGATATCAATAACTGAGTTATTTTCTAAAAAGTATTCATTTACATTATCATTTTACAATAAAGATGCTATAGAAAAATTGATTTTTAAATTTAAATTAAAATTAGCATTTTACAATGCTTTCTGCATTCATATGTATATAATATATGTAGGGCATTTTACATTCGTTGTCAGATGCTCGTAATCTTATTGTGTTTGCAGTTGAATATTTTGTTTGTTTTAGCTTTGTGCTTTGTTTGACTGCTTTCATTGTCCGAGTCGTTTTGATTTTCATTTGACAGTTGACGCGGCTCAAGCGTCGTATACGTAATCTGGCTACGCTCAAATGTATGCTATGCTTTTTGCTTTTCTGTATATTTCGATTTTTTTTCTTTTTTCGGTGGGTGTTGACTTAATCAAAATGCCAACTGCCACACGTGGCTGGGATTTCGCTAGAGTTTGCTCGTTGGCCATAAAGCGCACACGTGCATAGACTAAACGCAAGCATGCTAGCAAGAGAGAAGAGATAAAATAAAATAGAGAGAGAGACAGATAGATAGAAAGCAAAAGTGAACTTCAAGACAACTTCACAGTGTTTAGCATTTTCTAGCAATTTGCATAAATTTGTAGTTGTGCCACGAGTGCTGCCAATTCCCCAATTTACCCCAAAAAATTGTATGCTTCCTCTTGCCATGGAAAATTTGTGCTTAACACATATTTTTTGTTGTTCTGCTTGCATTGCAATTAATGGGAAAACCTCTTAAAACATTTCCCTTACACGCATGACTTTTAATGAATTTATGCAGCTTATATTTGCCAGCTGACGGCTCAATTTATGAGCTTGGACTGCACTTAAAGGCCTTTTCCATACTGTTGCCACACTTTCCTTTTATACTTTAGTCTCCAACTGCCCCTCCAGTCTTCTGCCCAGCCATTCAGTGCACAGCTGGCATCATAAATAAGCAGGGGCCATGCAATTATGCGCTTGAGCTGTCATTGCACGCTGGCCGTTGGTGTGAAAATTGCATATTGGCATAAATTAATCAGCTAGCTGCAGCGCCAGCTTGCGCTGATTGGACCCGATTGGCCCAACTATTCAATTGACTGACGTCCTGCGGCCAGTGAATATATGTGTGTGGGTGTGTGTGAGAGAGAGACAGCTGAACCAGCTCAGACCATTTACCTATGCATATAAGAAATTTCAAGTCAATTCGACGCTGATTGCATATTCCAAATACAAAGGCTGTCAATTTAAAGCAGTTGGCTTTTATTTAAACTAATTTAAATGGCTGATTCAAATACAGTGTGTTTAACTTTGAAAGTGCTAATTGATGTTTTTATAAATATAACAAATATATTTCTTATTTAGCTTACTTTTACTTTTAAAACTTGATAGCTTTCCGTCAAGTGAAGCCAATTTGTAGAGTCTTGCAGAATTTAGATTCAAAAAGGTCAGAAAAAGTTTTTGCCTGCAGATTATTGTTTTTTGTATAAATTTAAGTTTTATAACATTTTTGCAAAATGTAAAATATTTTGCTCAAATAATCTTTTGTAGTTTGCGCCAAAATTTTTTTCTATAAAAACACTTTCCAATTAAATACATGTATTGATTTAAAAAATGTTTGAAATCTCTATATTTATACTTGTGCATGCCATTCAACCTGTTTGAAAAATATTTTTGAAAATTAAAATGCAATAATAATCGAGTCTTATATAAATTATATAATATACATGCTAAGAACTGTAGAAACTTAAGAGCAGATCGGCACAAAGACAGCCGTTACAAATTGACAAACATACGGATTGAAAATTGATAGATAGTCAGAAGGGAGTGTAACATCAGACGCCCTTTACTTCTTTATATGAGTGACAAACAAGTTGGAGATCACTTAAAGCGAGTTGCTGGCTAAAAGCCACAGTTGAATGGGTTTTTTTGTTGATGTTGGCCTTTGCTGTCTTGCGTTTACTTGTGGGCTCAGTTTTAATTGATTTACCTTAAGGCTCAACCAAACCTGATCCCATGGCCAAGCAAAATAAAAAAAAAATGAAGAAAAAAATAGTTTTGCCGGAGCAGCTGAAAAGGAAACTGCAGACAATTAAGCAAACGTAGCAAGCAAAACCAGCAAGACGAGAGGCTGGAGGGGAGCTGCAGTGTGGCACTGTAGCAAGTGGCAAGTGGCAGCGAGAATTGCTGAGAGAACTGCAGCAATTACTTACTCGAAATCTGTTGGCCTGGCTGAGAGACTTAGCAAAGTCTCGACTCTTGCGGCTGCAGCTGCGGCGTGAAAGTGAAATACTTTTTACCCAAGGACCTTCATTGTTGCGGTTCGGATTGCAGCCGGCGCCTTTACCCACCCTTCTTGCTGCTTGCTTGTTTGCGCAAAAGATTGCAAAAGGCAGCAGGGTAAAAAGCGATAGGAATTGTGTCAAGCATTTTCGCCAGTTCTCTGATTTGATTACAAATTGAAAACGATCCAGCAGCATTTGTCTCCTCTTGCCTTTCTTTAATACCACAATACATTGAGCGCATTTACAATACAATTATTAGATAATTTAAATTTGATTAAGTTGATCTGCAAATTAACAACTTTTTTTTGTTTTCAAGTGGATTTAAAGTTGGGACAGCCGCCATTCAGTCTGCTGTTGTGTGAGAAATTAATTGCAATTGCGACCAAATTGGATAACCGCAAATAAATTTGGGTAATGGCTGACATTTTATTGGTGCCAACGGCAGGAAAACAAAAACACAGCAACCCAAGCGCGCTTTTCGCAGCAGATTTAAAAACGCGTTGGCTGCATGACATACACAACAAGTGAAAAGTGAAGAAGAGAGGAAAGGGAAGGTAAAGAGTAGTTAAAGGATGTAAGCAAAACATTTAAGATGAAAAGTCTGAAATTAAGTCAAGAAGAGAGTAAAACGAGTAAGCATTTTTTTTTATAATTCGTTTAAACATGTTTTCATCAAAGTTTTCAATAATATAATTTATAAAAATAATTTTTTATTTTTAATAAAAAAAAATAACATAATAATAATAAACAAGTTAGATTGCTCTAGTTGGGACCTCCCGAATAGGAGATACCCTGAACTCAGCATTTAACACATACACATAAACTCTCGGCCCTTAATAAGTATTGAGATCGTTAAAAATTAAAAAGAAAATTTAATTGACAATTACGAACGAAAAATAAAATATGCCGACTCAGTGAATCGAGCCTATGACCTACAGCTTCAGTTGCAGAGCTCTTATCGACTGGTCCACACTCCCATTGAAATTTAATTATGATATAAAATAACTTAACCATCTTGAAACAAAATTTCAAGGAAACGCTAACAAAATTCTGCTTTTGTTATAAAATGATAAATATTAATATTAATTGTTGATAGTTAAAATAATAATATATAAATTCCACACCGTCCAACGCGGGATTCGAACCCGCACTTTTTAACTTCAGTTGCACTTCTCCTAACTGCAGCACCACTCCTTCGATTAATATTGATGTGATAAAATTCTGTTTTACTATGCAAAAGAAAATTCCAAGAAAAACGCAAAACATAATTTTGCATTTGTATGTATGCGTGCACATGAACACAGAAATTGCTTGTGCTTCAATTTGGCCCCTTTTACCGAAAACAGATTCTTGATTTGCTCGTAAACTGAATGTATGATTGATATGAAATTTGCAGGACTGCTTAGGTGCATCAACACGTGTGTACAAACCAATTTGCATCACTGTAGTATTTGATTTGCGGTTTGTAAGGTTTTGTCGATATTGGGGGCGATCGTATCATCTTCGTATGCTTTATGCGCATGTAGTAACACAAATTTGGTGTCTCTAGCGTTTATAGTTAGGAGTTATACTTAAAAAACCGGGTCAAAAGAGCGATAAATATCGATAGTAAGAACACGGAAAGAGAAATCGATCTTTTGAAATAAACTTGATCTGCGTATGGTATATACGAACCAAATGAGTCCAAGATCAGCTTTCTAGCTTTTGCAGTCTCTGAAATCGACGCGTTCATACAGACAGACGGACAGATAGACAGACAGACAGACGGACATGGCTAAATCGACTCGGCTAGTGATGCTGATCAAGAATATATATACTTTATGGGGTCGGAGGTGCTTCCTTCTGCATGTTACATACATTTGCAAAAAACCATTATACTCTTATTTACCCATTTTCAATGGGTTCAGGGTATAAAAATAAGAAAAATACTCTGAATACTGTTTTATTTTGTATTTTTTTAATTAAACTATAAATTTACAAGAAGTTTTTCTTTGTATTTCTTTTTTATTAACAACGTTCTTTTTGGGTAATCTGCGCATTTATTTCTAACTCTATATGTATTTTAAAATTGTTGTAAGTAATAAAAACTAGGATGCATGTGTATATTTCAGAATTGCATGTATTTTTTATTTATCAAATATCAACTTTCAAATAGCTAAACATTTACGAGAACAGTGTATTTAAACGATTTAGAAGCCATTTTGTATCAGATTGAAATGGCTGTACCCTCAAGTGGGAGCGGAAGGATTGCAGTAGCTTCCACTCAGGTTGCCGTCGCGTCAACTTCATGTCGTTTGAAGCGGGCGCCGCTGTCGAGCAATCCTTCAAAGTTGTCCGCATTTGCATAAACACTTCTAATCCTAATGCCCAGCAGATTGCTGCAGCAGTTGGCTTAGCAAATGCTTCAAGCTACTTACACTCAATGGACCCACCCCTCCCCCCACGCTACTCACTCACTGAAGTGGCAACGGTACAAAAACGCATCACCACTTGACAGGAGCAGCTGCACCAGCAACAGCGGTTGCCACCCAATTGATGTTGCTTGGGTGTTGCAATTGCCTGTCAGCTTGGTGGCGGCTTTGCCTTTGCCTTTGCCTTTCCCGGTTTCCTTTTCCTTTTGCACCACTCAGCCACGATTACAGCAAACAATCGTTGGGCCAGCGGCTGTGAATGTGTGTCATTCAAGGCGGGCTATGACGTGGTCCTGGCCAGCTACAGTTCCAACACCAGCTGGGCAATGGCACCATCAGGCACTCGCCGCACTTGCCACGCTTAGGCCGTCAGTCAAGGTGTCAACTACGTGGCATTTGAGCTGCTGCCCCGAGCAATGATTTGTATACCCTGTAACTAGTGTAAAAATAAAAAGAGTGTATTATAAAACTGTGCTTGGATATGGAATAACTAATTATAGTTGCTTGTGGGCAACTATAAAGTGTGGTCTCATCTTGAGTTTGATGAAACTTTCCATTCCTTATTATAATAAATTATTATTAAATTTAAGTTATTTTTCCTATTGAATTCTGAATAGAAGAAAATCGTAATATTAAGCTTTAGTACTTACCAAAGTTCACATGCATATATGCACTACAACGGGGTATTTTAAGATCTCGACTTAACTTAACTTTCTGATTTCATCTACTAGAATCGGTTGTTATATTTCGTACTTGAAAAAATTGCATTTTATTTATAAACTAAAAATTCGTTTAGTTGTAGCTGTCATTATTTGTGCAGTTGGTCTGACCCGCGCACCCCTCACTATATTAAAAGTTTATCGCGCAAAAAATAACAAAAATTTTCGATTAACTTTGGTAAACTGCAAGCGTTGTAAATTGCAGCGCTTATTCCCTATACTTGGAGAGTCTGCTGGATGTTAATTGAGCTTTACAGAAATATATTAATATATATTATTTATTATTTTTTATTTGCAGCCCTAAAATACATTATTTTGTAAAGAAGTGATATTTTGAAATAAAAACGTTTCTAAAAACAAGAAATATATAATATATTAAATGTAATTCAAGACAGTAAAAAATAAGATACCATTATATATAAACTAATCAAAAAAGAACAATTATTAATATGTATTAATATTAAATAGCTTTCACAAATAACATGATGATTTGTCTTGCATACAAATATTTTTAGTATATGTTTTTCATCTACATTCATTAGTCCATGAATTATACTACTTTTTGGATTTTTTTTAGTGCTTATAATAGAATTTTATGAAATCAAGACAAGTTCATCAGATTTCCATTCTGCTTAAAATCTTTATTTAACATTATTTAATTGTTTCTATTGTATTAATATCATGGTTTATTTAAATTATTTTTAAAACATTTCAATACTTATTATAGTGTATCCGAACTTTGTTGTGCCTACTTTTTCAATTTTTTCTGCTTAAAGTTTGCCATATAATTTCAGTTAGTGCTCGAGAATTTGCGCAGCTCCATTGAAATTACAATAAACTTGGAGCGCTTGGAGAGCTGGTAACCCCACTGCTACCTCAGCTGGTTCCTTCCACTTGTCAACCGAACTGGCGCACTTTGCATAAATTTGAGCTTGAAGCATTGCACTTGCTTGACACATTTTGTTTGGCTGACGATGCCAGCTCTCCCCCAGTGTCCTCCCCTCTGCTCCCCCCGTAACAGTTCTGCTGGCAACCCTGGGCCAACTTCGTTGTTGTTGTTGTTGTTCATTTGCAGAAAAAAAGAGAATGAAACAAAAAAGAAACACAGAAAAGTTTTGTCTCTGGCGCAACAATTTACCGTTAAGAGCTCAACATTGTAACACTGGTTTTTCACTTTTCACTAAGTACCAGGTTTGTGTAACACATAAAGAACGAAGCCACAGTAGAGTATTGCCTCTACATGGGCGGCTGGTTAAGGGTTGGGGCTGAGGGATGGAAACAATCTGCACAAGTTTTGTCGCCGTCTTTTGTGCAACGTGCGAAGTTTGTCACTCTGTCAAAGAAATGTTAACTCTGTGTCTGTATAATGCATTCGCCCTGTAATCTACAGCTAGCCAGGTGTACGAAGGGGTGCGAGGAGGGACAGTTTGGTGTTGCAGAGGGGATAGCTGGTGCCTAGATGTCGTGTCAACACAAGTTTTGCATTTTGCCATGTGTTTTTCTTTTGTTTTCTCTCGTGCTCTTACGCTTTCACTCTCTCTGACTCTCTTTTTCTCTGCAGGTCGCACGTCCTTTAAGTACTTAAATTAGTTTTCATAGTTTGGCGCTTTTTAGCCAACCCAACCCCGCAACTCCACTTCACTTCACTCCACTAACTGTTTTCTCGCATGCAGCGTGTAAATGAATTCTTTTGCGTCTTTTGTTTATAAACTAGCCGCTGGGACCGCAAAACTTTTGGCATTTTATGTTGGCTGATTTTATTAAATTTACAACCAGACATAGTTGCAATTTAGCTCAATGAAGTTTAGATTACATGGGCTTAAAGAAGCAGTAAAGTCAAAATGGTTACACTTTAATATTATTAAATATTAATTATATACTCGGTTTGAATATTGTTTATAAAAATATTAACTTAAATGAAATGAAAACCATACTAAAAGTTAGCCATAACCATGTGAAATAAAATAGCTATGATAATGATATGAAATCCTTGCATGAAATCTTCTTTGAACATCGAGGGCGCTTAATATTTTCTTATTTAATAATCAAAAAAAAAAAAAACAAACAAAAAATTAATTTGTAATGTCCTGAATATATTTTTTTGGTTTTATCCATAGATTGCTTTTATAAATAAAACATATTTTTTTTTTTGCAGATTTATATAGTTAGCTCATAAAATATAGTTAGCTTTATATAAACATGAACTTTCAAACCGCAGTCAAAACTAAACCAATTTTCACATTTCTTTTATAAAAATAAAGCTAAAAATAATTTTGGAGTATTTTTTATACTCATATTTCAATAAAAACTTGTTGATAAATATTAGTCAGCATATTTTTTGCATTGTATCGCTTGCTGAAATCGTTTACTCTTGAATGTTTTTCCATGAATTAAATTTGTATTTTCAATTGATATTCTTAAAGTGCACTTCAATGCAAAGTGAGCTGTCGGTGAAATTTCAAACAATCGCTTGATGCCAAACAGTTATTCATATGCGACACACACAGAAAACTAATACACACACAAATCGCACACACACATTGTGGGTACGAGAGCGCGTCGTGAAATGCAGTTGCAATTGCATTTGCGCATTTCCGGTCAGCGCACGGATGTTCCGGTGATCAATTTTCAAATACGCTGTGTCAGTTCACTGGCTGGTCAGTTGCTCTGTTGTTCGGTTTGAATACGGCGGGACCGTTGCTTGTCCAGTCGCAGGAGCGGGCCGGTGCGGGGCGCAGCTGTAATCGACCTGTCGCCCGCTCATCCACTTGGCATCGTTTTGTGGCCCTTTGCAAAATTGAATACAAATTCACAGTTTTTGCATAGTTGCTTACAACTCGTTCTGCAGCTTCAACTTAAACACACACACATAGAAATAGTTGTGGTTTTTATTCCGTTTTTTTTCTTCGAATTTTTAACACAATTTTTTATCCGAGTGTTTTCTACATATCCTGTTTTTACCTCCACATCTTTGGTCGCAATTTGTGTGCTCCGTGGATAACAATTTTTGGCTGTGCAATTTGTAGCGCAAATTTGTATCCCGCTTCTTATGCTTTTGATACTCTTGCAGAGAGTATTTTAATTTGGAAGAGAATTTTGTAGCACATTGATGAATACTTTTCGAACTATAGAAATTTATCTATATTTGTGTAACTATGCACAGATTGATTAAAATATGTTTATGGTTAAGTGAACAAATATAACTCACATGTGCTATATGCTGGCAAAGGTATTTAATCTTCGGCAACCTAACTTATAATTTTTAGTTTCCATATAGCTATCTATATTTAACGATTGGTAGCTTCCAAAAAAAACAAAAAATCCACGACCACAGAAATTAGCACAGCGTCAGTTTAAAAACACTGTTTGCATCAGCGTTTTGTGTTAGTTTTGCGGTTTAAGCCAGAACAGAAAAAATGTAGAAAATCATAAATAAATATATGCAGAAATCCCTGAATGTCTTTAAGCAGTGACTATTACATACAGGATATGGACAGGATGTTCTTGTCGCTGCCAGAAGCTTTAAGCAGTCAATTTCTAGTAATTTCTGACAATTTCCGCACACAGCTGTCGTTGGTTATCGCAAGTAAAGTTTGAGTTGTCTCAATTAATGAGATTAATTAGCAGCTAATCAAATTTGCAACTACAACTTGCCAAGACTGCCATTGATGTGTGTTGCTAGACTGCGTGTCTTACCCCTTTCCCAACTCCCAACACTCCTCCTTTTCCTCCATTTAGCACAAAAGTTGGCCACGTCAACTAAGTGTGTTCAGTCTGTCAGTCCTCTTCTTGCCAAGTATGTCTGTCAATGTCTTGATGCCTGCAAATTGCCTGACGCAATCTAATTAGCTTCATTTGGTTAGCTACTTTTAGTTGCTTTTAGCATGTTTTCATCCATTTTTTGGCTGGCCAAAATAAATTGAGATTATTAACTTAAGTCTTGGGGCGCCTCAGCTGTGCAACTGAGCAACTTTTGTATATACATATTTAGGTATTTATTTCGTTACCTTAAATAATTTGTATTGGACAGTCTGATATATTCGTTATATGAAGTCTGTATCTGAATTTTAGCTTTAAAATAAATTTTAATATATCAGATTACAACCATTTTTCAATTTAAACCAGAAACTCAAATTTTTAATTGATTATATATCAAGTTATTATAAAGATATATTTTAAAACCATGGTAAACGAGCTTTATTTCTAAATGCTCCCAAATTTTATTAAGTACCTTTAATTTTTAAATGCATTTTATTAGCAGAAACTTTTTGTTTTTATTATGAAAATGTTTTCTAACTCACTAAATCGATTTTCATGATTTGATATTTGGTTAGTTGTAAATGCGTTTGATTGACTTTTGACTGGCAAAGAAAATTTAAAGCTGAATGAGACATTTTTTTTTATTATTTTATTTTACTTTGGGCATAGAATCAAATATTGTGTATACATCGCATAGCCTTTGGATTCTTGCAGGGCAACTTTTGCTAGTATCCAGCGTCAAAGTTAATTGGCACCACATAGATACACACACACATACACATACACACACCGCTTAGGTATTTGGCTGGATACGTCTTCCAATTTGCTGCGCTCAAATTTGCCAGCGGAGCAACGCAATGCAATGCCTTGCAGTGTGGCTGATTAGTTGCGGCGCCTGTGTCTGCTTCTTGGCTGTAAGTTGGCCAAGATAGTCACAGCTGTAGCTAGCCACGCTTACTTACTTATTTATGGCCAAAGTCCAAGGCAAACGGACAGCTTCTCAACTCCGAGCTGGATTTCGACTACGTTTCTCAGTCTCTCGGCTGCCACGCATGTGTCTTTATCTTTATAATGGAAAATGATGTCGCGAGCAGTGTGTGCACAACTTGCGTTACTTTGGCTTAAGCTGTCCTCAACTTGAATTTATGTTACTGCACATCCTTTTTTTTGCCAACTGATTTGTCAAGTTTGCTTTTTCTCTTTTTTCCTTTTTAATAGAAAATATGAGCGCTTTCCTTGTCGATTTTGAGTTTATAGCATTTGACAGCTGCACTTGGCCATCGTCGGGGGATTTACTGAAAGGAAGTGGCTGTCAATTTTTGATATGTATTATTTTTGCTTTGGCTCAATTGCACGAAAGTTATGTGAGAAATTGCGGCTGCCAACGGACAACTGACAACAGCATATTGTGAAAATATTAATTAATTATTTCAGTTTAAATGTCAAAATCCAACCACTCAGACAATGCGGACATTGAGGTAAGGCACAGTTCATAATTAAGTCAAAATATTTCGCATTCAATTTGTGCTTTAATTATGCATAAACGAAATTGTTGAAAATTTGTGTTTTGCTTATTGCAGGAAAACAGCTTATAAAAGAGAGAACAACAAAATTATCATTGGTTGCTTAAATTACTTTTGCCGTTATAATTTTCCATTTACACGTTTTGGGCATATTATGATTTATTAGAACGTTGCTAAAAATGCTGGATAACCAAACCTTAAAAAGAGTTGATGCAGTTAAGTAACTGCGGAGTTGGGAACTATTTGTGTACAATACGGCTAGTTGTTGTAATTTATACCATGGGACGGTAAGGTATTTATATTGAGCTATGTATCCTTAAAATACATGTTTTAATTTTAGCTTGATTTAACTATTAACCCACTTTTGGTTTACTTTGTCCTCCTGTTTCCCTTAATAAAGAAAACTGATGTGCTTAAGTTGAAAATGTGATATTGCCACAAAAATTCTGAAAAAACTCTTGATTGCTTCTTGTTTTTAATTTTTACTGGGAGGTGAGGGGGTCTTTAAATGAACGCGTGACATCTTAACGAGCCAACATTTTATGACACATTTTTTACAGCAAAACGCTGACAATTCAATTGAATTGCAGCAACGAGGCCGAGCGAAAAAAATTGTGAGCTGCAATTTTGCAGCGTTGTCATCGAATACCAACGGTAGCCTCCCTTCTCCCCTCCCACCCAACAACATTTTTTTTCAAACCCACGAAAAAATTCCAACGAAATGCCACAGAAAAAAAGAAGAAGAAAAAACGAAATTAAAACAAGCAAAGGGACTTCAATACGTTGTGGTGGCGAGGGGCGTTTCTGCAGTTGTGTAAAAAACGAAACGTAAAATAGACGCGAAAAAACGCAAATACTCGAGTGTATGCCAATGTAAAACAGAAGCTGTGCCCAGCATCCAAGCTCATCATCATCCTGTTCGTGTGCTTCACTGCAATGAGACAATGAAATGGCAAACAAAAATAAGAAAATAAAACAAAAGATGAAAATAATGAAGAAAGAAAAAATAGACACGAGTGAAGAGAGTTAACGGGGGGAGGTGTGAGTTGACTACTCCCAAAACGATAATAATCAAAAAAAGATAAAGTCCAAATTAATAACATCATAGAAAAACCAAAAAAGATGTGAGTAAATGCTAACAAATTAAAATGAAAATGGATTATAAAGGATAATATGGATGACCAGAAAATAAAGAACGTACATCTATATAATTCAAAATGGTTAAAATTTTAATGGTGTATAAAAATTACAAATTTAAAAGGCTTATTGATAGTTTTAAACTTTATAAATATATAATATTTCCAGTATAGCATTTCCACACCAACTGCAATCGAAGTTTATTAATAAACATACTCAAAGGACTTTAATGGATCAGCCAATGGACTCGCTTTATATTTCCGCAGTCTTTGTGCATCGTTGAGCAACGCGGATTCCCAATAACCAAGCGGACGACTTTGCTATATATTTATATACCCTACATACAGAAAATATCCAAAGATGGGTATACGAAAGTGTGTAAGGAAATTAAAGAAATAATCGCGATTGTATTATTGATTAGCAATGGGTGTAGTTTTAGATATGTCAGTAAAGGTCAAAGAAAATGTAGTTTATTACAATTTTATAATTTTTATTAAATACTTGTACACAAAATTATACTTTGATAAATATAAATGTAAATATTCTGAAAATTTAATATAATTGTCGAAAGAAATATAAATACTTAAAATATTTTATAAATAGGTAGGTGAAGGTGTGAGTACAAATATGTGTGTGGTTCCATTCAGACCTTGGTCTTGTATGCGCACCTGAAACATTTCCACTTGTTTTTTATTGGCTTGGCATAAATTAAATTGTGCATTTGCGAAACTTCGTGCCAGTGTACATATAGATGTCCACATATATATATATATATATATATATATATATATATATATATATATATATA
>SCDS01000199.1:5978-17061 GCA_004149465.1 Drosophila nigromelanica | reverse complement strand
TGTACATTTATCTGACTGCTCACAATGTGAAAAGCAAACGAGTCCAATACAATATTGACGGACGGCAAGTGGTGCGCGGAGAGTTGTGTAAACGATGGCCAAACGGCCGCAAACACGCTGCGTATGAGTGATATTTTGTGCGGTGGCTGAAAGACGGGTCAAGCGTATAAAGCTTTCACTGAGCATAAATATGAATACAGTCAGCGGTGACTGTAACTGAGGGCTCATTAGAAAAAAAACGATGCAGGAAAAGAAAGAGAGACTGAATGAAAGGACTTAGAATAAATTATAAAAACTTTTCTCCAATATTCTATAGCATAAAGTCCGTTTTATAACAAGCATTATTCATGGCACAGCCGTGGCAGGCAGCTATAATGCCCTGAAATTGTGTTTATGCAACATTTTGCTTCTAATTGGTAATGCATTGTCGTTTAGTTACAATTTAGTTTTTATTTATTTAATTTTTTTCATCCTGGTTTTAAGAAAAATTGCAGAATTTTTAAATTTAAAGAGGAAATCAGGTAAGCGGCCCAATGCCTGCGCCTTCCCCTACCTAACTGATATTTCTCTTCTGTCAGTTGATGCGGGCTGATAGCCACACACCTGCGGCGCAATTTTCTACACTTTGGCGCATTTCTTTTTCGTTGTCTGTCGACTTGGCCCAGGCACCTTATCATTTATCAGAGCGCTGCAAAGATCAAAAGCAGCCATCAAAAGCTGCAAAAGGCAGTGAGAGGGGGAAATTGAATAGAAGAAGAGCAAGCACTGATATATATATAGAGAAAAAGAGAGAGAGCGAGAGAGAGAGAGAGAGAGAGCGAGAGGTAATGAGGGGGAAGATAACTGGGCTTAAAGCGCAGTTTGTTATGTGGGTGGATTGGTTGGTTGTGAGCTGTGGAGCAGGATTGGGGAGGGGGTTTCGACTGTCATGCCATTTGCTAGAAATGAAACTAATTTTGTTGATTGTGGCGGCAAAGCGTTGCACAGGCATCGACAGTTGATATATGGGGGCAGCAAGGCACTTTATATCTCTCTATGTCACTGGACGATTGGTTCTTTGCAGCTCAAATTGCTGGGGTAAAACACAAGAACTTGATGAATTAGTTATACACTCAGAGAAAATCAATAGATGGATACTGGAAAAATAAACATTTCCTCAACATAATAGAATACATAAAACTATCGCTGTAGTGGAAAGCATGCTAGATTAGCCCTATTAAATATGAATAAAATAGACATTACATTACAGATCTGAGCTAGAGTTGGAAATAGATACATGTAAGAAAATATCTAAAGTGCAGGTCAAACTTAAAATAAATTCACAAAAGACACTGAAACTGAAAACAATCTGCCGCCGGGCAGCTAAATATTAAAGCTAAATATTAAAATAAACTAATGAATGCTATTTATGAGGTATTTGTAAATTAAATTAAAATAAGCACATTTGAAGCCGTCACAACTTACTCTGGTTTTACTGTTGTAACTTAGAATTAATTTCTAAAAGTACAATAAATAAATTAATTAAGATAAACAAATGGAAATAAATATAGATATATAATGGCTAGATATATAAAGAGAAGAAAATGTGTTTAGATAAAAAAAATAGTAGAGCTGTAGCTAGACAGAGTTAGAGATCTCTGTAGAGAGCTGAAAGTGGCAATTCATATACTTCACTAGTTGTGTAGACTAATCTACTTTACGGATAGACTAACTACCTTCTAAAAAGCTGTATATAAATTTAATATAAACGTTGGTAATTTATTTGCTATACTTATTACAATTTACCTTAAATTATCGAATAGTCTGTTTTCAATATGCACTCACTGAACTTGTAATGGTCCAAGTAGTAAATAAAACTGAATTTTTTAAAACAATTCATAGTTCTTTTCAACTCCATAACAAACAATTTGCTGATTTCCTTATGATTTTCCATTGCAATACATATCTCCATCATCTGTACTTAACAACTTTAAGTGCTTGCGAAACTTTTGCCAGCAGTTTTCCCCTTGCACACCTGAAACCATTCAGCCAACACCAACACTGCCGCTCCCCCTGCACCCGCTGTCACATTTCCCGCATAGCTTAACTGCCCAGTCACAATGCTCTTTCCCTTTATGACATTTTATTATACCAATTAGACTGAGGTGCCTTGGGCCCGCCATTGTTCTCATTCCCATTCCCATTCCCATTCCCTACTCATTCTTTGGTTTGCTTTTTGTTCGCTTTGGGTTATTTCATTTTCATTTTAATTTTTTTTCACACCTATTTTACCTGCTGACTGCTTGGAATTTACGGCTCTCGATTGTGTTTTAACATTTATTCATACGCAGAGCGGGAGCGAAGGGCGAGGAGGAGGACCAGCAGTTACCATTGCCTGGGCTCTAGGCTCTTGGCTCCGGTTTTTGCTGCTAACACTTCACTTGCAGCACATTTTTCAAATGTGCAACACTTGCAGGCAGTTGTTGTTGTTGCCGTTATGTTGCTGCTGCTGCTGCTGCTCGGCATACAAATGACATTTACATTTTGAGTACATAATGGTGTTGTTGTTGCTGTTTCTGTTGCATGGCTCTAGGTGATAATTGCACACGGCGTCGAGCACACAACAACAAAAACAACAACAACGGTGAGAACAAGTGCAACACTTCAATTGCAACTGTACGTTGCTGTCGTTTAAAAATTTTGCCAACTAACAACTTCCTGCACTACTACGGTTGCAAATTGCATTTTATGGCTTTAATTTCGCAGCCAAAGCGAATTATATTAAAGCCAAAAATAAATTCGAGACCTCTCTATATAAAGAGTATGCCGTTTGTTAAGCCGTTTAGCAATAGAAACTGACCGCCGGGCCACGCCTATTTGCCCGCCATCCAATTGGCTTGGACAGGCAATAAATAAAACGAGGCCAAAATGAAGCCGGCTTCGGGAGCGGAAGTAGTAGCTGCAATAACAATACAGGAATAGAAATTGTAGCAAAGCCTACTTCAAAGGTGAACATGTAAGCCACTAAATCTGCTGGATACCGCGTAGCCATAGCTTATCGAAGCAGCTACCCAAAAAAAAAAATAACATAAAAAGGAATAATGAAAAAAAAGGGAGGTCAATCAAAGCTGAGGCCAAAGCCTGTGAGAACTGATGATGATAATCATGGTGATGATGTTGCTGATGCTGATCAAAGCCAACTGGTAAACTTTTTTAACAGGATATTAAAGTGACTCAGCGATAAAGCAGCACGAGGTGAGAGCATCAAATAGGATAAACTTCTGATGAGGCATTCAAAATAATATTCTGAATAAACTGGGGTTGGGTGAAAAACTACAAGTGGTTAAGGAACAAAGAAAGTGAGGAGGATAATTTTAGATATTGTTAGATATGGGTACATATCAGAGAAGAAGCTTAAAATGTCGCTTAAAATAATTATGGAAAAGCTGACGTTAAAGTACAAATCTATACTTTTCCAGACTCATTAAATGTCGACATTGAAATATCCTACATTGTTAATAAAACCATGGAACACTTCTTTTTAGTTAACTTAGAATAACAGTGTTTGAAAATGTATCTGTCCACTTTATTATTTTATGGAAGAAATATTTTATAAATATTCGCTAATAACTTCAGTACGAAGGCGATTTTATTTATTATTGTTGCGAAACTCAAAGCGACTGGTGTCTTTTTTTCAGTGTACCTGTTCGTTAGCGAAGATATTTGGCTCGGTATATCATATTTCCTCGGTGATAAGCAATCTATTGTCAAAATGGTGGTGAATACAGCTGATCATATTTAAAAGATAGTTATTTACCTGCTTCCACTAGGGAACACGCCCACAGGGTCAGCAGCAAAATTAATGACAATGACAAAATTCGCATTGTGAAGGTTGAGTAACTGTTTGCGGGTTTCAATTTGTTAGTTTATTATAAAGGGTTCCTTGATTTAACACGCTACCTAATAATTGGTTGCAGTTATGGTTATTGGATATGGATATTTAATTGTTTATTTCCAGGTTAGCAGTTGCCTTTTTTAAGACAATTTTTTTTCATAATAATTTTGGGATTTTTATACTCGTTCACGAAGTGAAACTAGTATATTGGGTTTGTACAATGTCCGCCATTCTGTCCGTCTGTCCATCTCTCCGCATGAACGAAACTTTTTTCAGCGCTTTTGAAGATAGAGACTTGAAACTTTGGATACATACTTATAGTTATCCTCTTCATACAAAGTGTTATGATGTTTGTGCCTCGCCCACTGGGAGGCTAGCAATTCGATAACATGTCGATACACCCCCTCTCCACCCTTATTAATTTTGGAAAATTTTTTTTTTCAAAATTTAGATTGCGAATTTCTGTTTTTAATCGATTTTGTTTGTCATAATTAGTATAAAAATCGACATTTAACCCGATTCTGAGGGGGTCAAATTTTTAGTCAAAAATCATGCCAAAATTGGCTATCGGATCCATAGCTCCCATATTTCAAACTTCCATAACTTTGTCAAAACTAAACCGAATTTTATGTTTGATAGCATTTTGATCATGATTTTTCATTTAGATCGTTTTTACATTTAAAATATATGAATTTTTGAAAATAAATTATTTTGGAGAAAAGCATGTATTCTCATGTACCCCTCATATCCGAAAAAATGTTTTTTTTTCTTCAAAATTTAGAATGGCGAATTTCTCTTTTTAGAGGATTAGAGATTAATTCTGCATTGCACAAATAATGCATGTATGTTTTATTACACTGTGAACGAGTATTGCGCTGTCGGTTACACCTGACGACAACGATTTTACTTGTTTCTGTTTTAAATTTAATATGAAATATATGTTTAATTGATTAACTGGCTCTAAACTTTTTTATAGTTCTAAAAAAATTAAAATTTTTTTTTTCTATTCAATTATCTTAAATTTAAACACAGCTCCATTATTTCTCTGCCTGTGAATAGTGCCTGAAAGCTGTATTGCTAATTGTTTTGTCTTGACCCAGTACCATTAAACAAAACAAAAGTAAACTGCAGTTGTATTGTATTGGTTGTTGTGTTGACTTTTGTGTTGATTTTCCAGTCAGTCGCACTTTGTGCCTTTTGCAATTTAAGTTATGAAAAACGTTTCGTTTCGTTTCGCTTCGCTTTGATCAGCACACTAGTAAATCGGGTACTTTAGCAACTCTAGCAGCGCAGCAAAAATCCTTAAAAGAAAAGTATAAAATATAAATTCAATATTTGTAACATAATTTAATTAGCGTATAAGATATAATTTAATATACACTTAAAGTTTTGTAAATGAATGAGAAACAAAATTTAAAAATAATGAAATAGAAGCTAAAAGTTAAAACAAAATAAATATATAACAAATGTAAATAAATCAACATATATCTGTAAATAAAAATTAATAAAAAAAAATTCATCACAATTTGTAAATAATAATATTTAAAAGAAAAATATAATAAATCTATTTACTTGATAAATCATTTATGAAAACACTTGTAAATTCAATAAGTGACGAAAAATGTTCAGAAAATTTTACACTTAGGATTTGGGATTTTAGTTCTGTTTTCAACAGGGTGCTCAACATTCTGGTTTCACAAGCATTTTTCTTTAAATTTTGGTATTGTTCCTTTTGCATCCTTGCTGTTGTTGTTTCGTTTTGTAGCGATGTTGTTGTTTTTGTTGCTTTGTTTTGAGCATTGCATGCATTTCACATGAGCTGTTGCAATTCCTCATTTCCATTTCTGCTGCCGCTTTCCATTTGGTTTATTGCGAATTTTATTGTTCTGTGGTGTTTTATGGCACATCCAACGTAGTGTGTAAATATTTGCACAGCTACCGCCACATTTTCTTCTTCTTCTTCTACTCCATGCCATCGTGCAAATTCTCACAGATGCGCTTAAATATGCAGAAAAGTACAATATTTGCGAGGCTATTTCAATCAGCGCTCTTGTTGATAATTGTTGTTGCTTGTTGTTATTGGCCAGCGAAATTTCAATTAAAATCACTAGACGCGTACTCTTGGCAGTAGTTGCCAACCGAATGCTGTGTCAAATATTTCACTAAATGGCATGCTTTAATTTTATTAATTTTAAACAAAACTCAATTATATAACACAAGCTGCTGCGACTGGCCTATTAGGCAAACTTTGCAAGTCTGTCGGTGAAGAGCGGTGTTGAGGCTGGGACTAAGGCTGGCAACTAAAACAAACTGCAGTAAAAACAAAGCGTGGAGAAATAATGTGCTAAACGAACAACGCTCTGATGTGGTCTGAGCAAGGGCAGGGGGCGTTGTTCTATGGGCGTTTCTACCAAATACAAATAAAATTAACTAAACTCAAAACAAATACCAAACTCTCCTGCTCGTTGTCCAGTTTGTAAAGCGTTGAGAGTTGAGAAATAAGGCAAAACAAGAAAAAAAAAAACTGCAAAATAATTAAAAACTAATTAAATGGGCTGGTCGAGGACTTGGGGCGACAGGGGCGCGGGGGCGTAGCGCTGGTCGAGCTGCTGCTGTAAAACCTAATTAACTAAATGCCAAGCAACAAAAACGAAAACTAAAACAATAACAATAACTCCGCAGAAAGTTGCTCATAGTGACGCCCACGCGCTCTCACGCTCATGGGGCGTATGAGTAATTTAATCATCTTGTTGGCATGACCAAAGCTTTTGTTGTCATACGCAAATGCAATTTGTGTCATAAGCAAACAAGAAACTTACATGCCCGAAAGGACTGACACACAAAGTCAACAAAAGTTCGAAGGTTGTGTGTGCGACCATGTGTGTGTGTTTGTGTGTATGTGTGAAAAATCTCTTTTAAGATTGAAGGCAGTGCGGAGACTGAACTAACTAATTGAGATGTTTATTTATGGGAAAATAGCTAATTAATAAATAAATTGAGATTATTTAATCGAAATTAAATTTTATATACTATATAAATAATACAATATAAATGGAAGTTAATATTTAGTTTTTTTATTTAATATTTTATTTTCAATTACCTCAATATTTTTTGATATATATGGTTTACTTTAAGTAACACTTCTAGACTTGTAGACTATGTTCTTTTATTTAATGTACATATTTTTTTTATAGAGTATTTGCCATTTATGTCAATTTCTTCAAACTTTTGTTAATAAATCGATTCGATACACATTTGTAGAACATTTTACCATAAATATTCAAATACACATTTGTAATGAATTAGTGTTAAGTACACCTCGTAAGGTTTTTTTTTTGTATTATTTTTATTTTTTTTATTTTGCTGATTCGAAACATGAGAAGTGAAAGCTGTTTTTTGTTGTTTCTGTTGCTGAGCTGTCAACAAAGTTTGGCTGGTAAGTCAAACTGTTAATCTTTGGTTTAAGTCGATTTAAAAATGTACATTTCTAAAGCAGAATTAGGATTACAAAAATTTATAAATTATGGCGATAACTTAGTATCTGGTCTTGACAAGCTCAACATGGCATTATTTGCACGTTCAACGACAACAAGAGCAACAACTAGGAATCCAAGACATTTACCGAATATATTGAATTTGCATACTCGTTGAAAAAATAAATGTTTATGAACAAATAACCTTAAGAAGAGTTGTGAGAGAACTAAGGGACTAAGGACAGTATTGTACGTAGATTTAAAGAGCGTCTGCGAGTTTTTTTACAGCCTACCCATTAAAAAAAAGAGGTTAAAAGGGGTATATTGAAATTAACAGGCAATACGAGTCTTAAAGACTAAAAATCCGTAAGTATCCCATAGCAGATACTGCAAAATAAGTTTATCGATAACTTGCGAAATTTAATCAGAACAGCTCAGCTTAAATTTTTTGAGCATATCTTGGTAATCATAAGAGTTATATACATAAAACTATTAGATTTAATGATAAATATCAAGAATATTTATTTTTCGGTAAATAAAAAATAATTTCAATTCAAATTAAAAAAAAATTAAAACTATTTTATGAATAATTGTTTATAGCACGGATAGAGGCTCTCTGGCAGTCGGGCACTCTTACTGTTTTTTTTTTGAGAGTTCTGTTCACTTTTATTCCACTGCTGTTTCTGTTTCTGTCTTAGCAATTGCTATTGACTTGCGCACCTACATATTTGCTTTGGCACTTCAGCCAACGGGCGTTGGGAGCTTGTGTATTTTGTATGGATACTGGATCCTGTATCCTTGCAATGTTTTGTTTTAGAATGCCTGCCAAAGAGGTGAAACCCATTCAGTTTGAGTTGTATTGTTGGGCGTGGCACGCCTTCGCCTTCGCCCTTTGCTTAGGTCTTTAAGTGCACTGTGAACCATGTTCAATGTGTCTACAAGTTGTTGGTGTGTGTGTGTATGTGTGAGTGAGTGTGCAAAAAGAGAAGAATATCAACTGAAGGCGGCTCTTGTTAGCTTCATGTGCAACCGCCGCGTTGCCTTTAATGAAAATTGGCAGCTGCTGCATCAAAAAGGCAGATTAACAAACCAAATATGGCAACAGCTTGGCCAAAAGCCGATGCAACCGCTGTCTAGCAAAGGCTCGCAGATGTACATGCCTCACAATTTCCATACCAAAGGCGGCAGTCAGCACCTCCCTTGCTCGCCCTACTTGCCTCATATATTTCACTCACAAAATAAGGGCACAAAAACGCATATTGAAAACGCTTTGGCGCAAAATGAATGCTCTCCTCGCGCCAACCCTCGTGGAATTACTTTGATGGCCACTGACAATGACTGATCCGGAGTGATAGTAGCCAATAGCCAGCTCAGTGGCACTGCCCAGTCAATTGTTGCCGAGCGCCACACTGTGTGGCATACACTGCTTTCATATGCTTAATTGAAATCGGAACTGAATGCAATCGAGAAGCGTTTTTTACTGCTGTAAGCATTCGGGTTTACTTGTGTGTGTGTGTGTGTGTGTGTGTGAGTGTGTGGCTTATTACCATTACAAAACTGCTGACGTGGTCGCAACCCATTTAGGAAATAGCTACCAGTTAAAGAGAGAGTCCATGTCAATTTTGAAAAGCTATAGAAAACTATCTCATTCACATTTAAGAAGACTTTGCTGGGTATGTCAAGAATAATGGAGACCAATACGAAATTAACTTTATATCCTTAGAATGAACATTGCATAGAAACATTAAACATTTTTTAAATTTAATTTATAATACATTTAATAAATTTTTTAAATTAAGTACTTGTTTAGCCCAGCTATAACGCATTAAAAATGTTGAAATTTCATGAATAAAAAAATACATATCATATATATAAAAACATGAACAAATGCTTTAGTCGGGGGCGCCTGATTAAAAGATACTCTGAACCTTGAGATCTGTGGTTATAAATATTTTAACTATTCGCATTTGTACATACAGACACAAAAATGCATATTTACTTTTTCATGTTTTCATTAACTTTATTTAAAATATTTTATAGATAAAGATGCATAGCATGACATGAGTATTCATTTTGGATACACATAAAATATCTATTTCACAAATTATCTTAAGCAAGAAATATTTTACAATTGTTTGTATATGAATTACATGTATTAAATCACATAGTAATCGGTGCTGTGACCTATTTATACCTTGAAATTCATAATAACGTATGTAAATGTATATATACCAGTTTTGATGGTAGTACTTCCATTATAGCCGCATTGCCCCACTTCGAAAAACAAATGCAAATTATCAGACGAGATCCTATTAGAGCTGTTTGTTGTTGTTGCTTCTGACGTCTTGTTGGCGTGTTTGTCGAGCTGCCTGATTATGCTCCGATTATGGCCAAGTCAGGGCCTCGTCGGACTGCGGCCCTTGGCATTTGCAAACTCGGTGGTCACATAACTCTGGACCTGGGACACAAGCCAAAGCCCATTATTAAGCTATGCACAGAAATGTTGACAATGGCTTTTGGGGCGATGAGCAGAAGCAAGAGGAGCGGCGAGGTGGAGGCGAGGTAAGTTAGAGCAAAGGCAGGTGGCTTCTCATTAGCAGAGGTTTCAATTTTGGATTGTTGTGACTGCATTTCCCATAACACCATCTGGCCAAATTGTATGTCGGACAAAGCTGCAGCCGAAGACGATACCAAAGTCCTTTGCAGCCAGAAATTATGTAAATTGTGCAATTTAGATTTTCCACATATAACTGAATAACATTATTGGAAACAACAACGACAATAAAAATTAGTAAGAACGTTGCAGTTGAGCGTTATCGACTGCGTAATACTTGTTCACGGTCTTAATTATTAATGTTTTTTTGCAAAAAGTTAGTTTTTTGTAGTTTGTGGGGGCGTGAGTGAACGTGGCGGAAATTATTCCGCTTGGATATGAGTAACATCATAATTTTTTTTTATTAAAATTTATTGGATATGAAATCTATAGACTTGTAGGAGTCGAAAGAGATGTATTTTTTCGCGATCAGATTTTATATAGTCGAGGTATAATAATTTTACAGATATACAAATCGAGTTAGATTTTTGCGTCAGCCCAAAGTTATGCAATGCGAAGTATTATGGGAAAACTTTAACAGTACGCACTCTGTCAATATTTCGCCGTTGCTTATTATTGTAGAATCTAAAAGTATGCAATGCTTTTATTAAAGGCTTTTTACAACACAATACGTTTATAATATTAAAATTTTTGTCGTGCTGCGATGGACAGACAGACGGACATTGCACAAACTCAATATACTCTTTTAAATTCGTGAATGAGTATAAATACCGTTGCATGCCACAAATGGCGGCACGTAAAGGACCTGTGAAAAAAGACGAATGTCGAAAATCGCCAACGTTTTTAATTAAAATTGTAATTAACAAAGCAGCTGAGTCTAGGTCGGGGGCTGAATTTTTCAAATAAAATAACAAAATTAAAATTAAACAAGTAAGAACGTTGCAGACGGGCGGACCGACTGCGGTTTACTCGATCACGTTCTTAATTATTATTATTTTTAAAAATTTCAGTATTGTGTAATTTATGTGGTGCTGGGGGTGGGTGAAAGTGGAGGTGGGGTGGGGAGTCGTCGCCGATCTTTAAAGGAGGCGACCAGTTATCTACCCTCCAAATTTAGTAACTCTAGCTTCAAAACTGTGGGAGATATAGACCTCATTTGCCTGAGATATAGACGTTTAAACT
>SCDS01000198.1:0-51512 GCA_004149465.1 Drosophila nigromelanica | reverse complement strand
TGCGCACTTTTCGTGTAGGTTTTGGTTTTGGTTTAGGTTTAGGTTTCGGGCTTTGGGGTGTTGTCATTAAAATATTTTTGGTTTTGTTCAGATTTTGCCAGCAGTCCCCCTCCCCATATATACTGCATTTTATTTGCTTTTCTTTTCAATTTTGCCCAGCAACTTTTTGGTGCTATTCAATTCACATTCGCAGTCGCATTTTAGCCGAGTTGCGTTGAATTATGCTCGCAGCTTTTTTGCAGCAGTTTTGTTCTGGCTCAGTTTTTGTTAACTGATTAACAATAAGGGCTTATTTTATAGTAACTCGCATGCCAGGACTTTCTGTTGGCATATGCGCCATTTTAGCCATTTTGCTGAATGCCGCCACAAACGCAGAACTCATTCCCTGCACTCTATATGCATATTCATGTTTATATTAAAAAAGTTTCTAACAATAAGCTTTTCTATATATGCTTATTACATATTATGCAGCTGCCGTGGCTGTCTAGAAAGCCACAAAGAATAAGTCTGCGAATGAAAGAGATAAAACGGGGAAAACAGAATATTTACATTCTATACGAGGGTCGTGAAGGATAGTGCTGGGTTTGTGCATCAACAAAGTATTATCTTTTCTGGATTAAATTTAATTGGCTTGAGCAGTCATTGTCTCTCCTAATGTATCTCATTTACAAATCCCGAAAAAACAAACATTCCTTCAGCAGGAAAAGGCTGTCAGCAAATATTCCCAGTTTGGATTTTTCCATCGCATCATAACAGGTTTCGTCTAGAAATCCGCTTAGAGCGATTAAAAAGTTGCAAATTTAAAGTATTACCGAGCGAATGCACAAATATGGCCAACATAAGCGGATTTCACAGACCCGAAAAAATGTTTAGGCGCTGCTGCTGCTGCTGCTATTGCTGCTGCTGCATCCCTTGTTGCACAGAGGATTTCAAAAGGCGACAGCAAATGGAAATTTGAATTGCAATGAACGAAACTGCGAAAAGAGACATCGCAATTATGAAGCGGAATGCACACAAAACAATATCGAACAATGGATCTGTCAGTGACAAGCGACGAATCAATGGGCGGTATACAACTCGATTTGCTAGAGAATGCACCAGAATTGAAAAGCCGGATAATGCCCAAAAATGGTGAAAACCGTAAAATGAGCAAATTAAAATTCTCGAGCGTTTGACGAGACAGAGTCTCAAATACCTGTGATATCTTCATCTCAATACTCTAACTATATAAATAGCAATTATTATTTTTATAATAATATGGAACTTTGGCGTTTGAAATTTGAAAAAATTTATCAAGATTTTGTGCTTAAAACAATATTTTGAGCTAGAGTCACCAAATTTTGCATATATATATGGCAGGAATGCTCCCCCAACAAAAGTTTGTTGGATACACCCTCTACGCCCCTCTAATCGCGAAAACCGATATACCTGAAAGCTCGAATCGATAAGTATTGCATATTTGCACGGATATGTCTATATCTCCCACAAATGAACAAGGCATGGGTACATGATATTTTCACAAAAAAATGAAAAAAATTTTATTTTCAAAAATTCATATATTTTAAATGCAGAACTAATCTAGATGACAAAACATGATCAAAATGCCATCGAACGTGAAAATCGGTTCAGTTTTGACAAAGTTATGGAAGTTTGAAATATGAGAGCTATGGATCCGAGAGCTTTACTTGTCAAAATTTTTGCCAATTCTAGCATGATTTTTTAAAAAAAATTTGACCCCGTCAGAATCGGGTTTAATGTTGATTTTTATACTAATTATGACTAACACAATCGATTAAAAACAAAAGTTCGCAATTTTAAATTTTGAAAAAATTTTTTTTTGAAAATGAATAAGGGGGGAGTACATGATATTTTCACAAAAAAATTAAAAAAAAATTTATTTTCAAAAATGCATATATTTTAAATGCAGAACTAATCTAGATGACAAAACATGATCAAAATGCCATCAAACATGAAAATCGGTTCGGTTTTGACAAAGTTATGGAAGTTTGAAATATGAGAGCTATGGATCGGAGAGCTTTACTTTCCAAAACTTTTGCCAATTTTGGCAATCCCGGCCACGCCCACTAGAACTCCCACAGTTTTGAAGCTAGAGCTACCAAATTTGGAGGGTAGATAACTGGTCGCCTTCTTTAAAGATCGGCGACGACTCCCCACCCCCACCCCCACTCTTACCCACCCCCAGCACCAGACAAATTACACAATACTGAAATCTTTAAAAATAATAATCATTAAGAACGTGAACGAGTATAACGCAGTCGGCAACGCCCGAATGCAACGTTCTTACTTGTTTTTCTGTTTTTTTTTTGATAATAGGGAACGTTGAATTTTGAAGAGTTAGTTTTAAGGTAGACGAATACCCTACTCAGAAGACGTTTGAAAAGCAGCAGATGCAACTGACGCTCCGTCGGGACGACTGAAATGAGACAAACGTCGCTCGAGTGTATTGATGAATATAATTAAAAGTAGTGGCTAATTGGAACGTGTCACGTTGCATATTCCGCTTTTACTCGGCTCGACTGCTCAGCTTTTGCACTCGCAAGTCGTTTTTTGTTTTTTTTCTTTTATTTATTATTTTTGTTTAGCTGGCTGGCATCGCAGGCGGCGTGAAAAGGACAATCGGACTGGTCTTTATCCTTCCTGTCGGCTGCACTGGCAACATGTGTCGCTGTTATTGTTGAATTATATGCCTAATAGGATTAAAGTATTTCGCAGTTGTTTTGACCTTTTTATCGCCGTCTGCCAATGTCGCTGCCGTTGCCGGAATTCGGGGCAACTTTCGGTTCTTCTTTGTTTTTTGCGCATTCCATTCACTGGAGTTGCTCGGATTTTCCGTGGAGTCATCAATCCATTCGCTTCATCTGTACAAGCCTCCTTTAATCTAATTAGTGCGGAAAAATTGAACAGCACTGTTAACTTATATGAACAATGCCAACGCACACACTCGCACACACACTCGCACACACACTCGCACACACTCGCACGTATCCTGCAGCAGCAGACGACGTGTCAAAGGCAATCCCAATCGCATTTCCCGTCAACAAGCAGACTGCCAATGTGCGAGTTTGTGAATGAGCAACGATAACAGATTCAATTTTCAGTCCACACATTGGAACGGAGCTCAACGGCAATGGGAATGGGCATGGATATGGGCATGGGTATGGGTATGGATGGGTATGGGCATATAGGCTTGGGTATGGAGTGCAGGATGCGAATAGGCGTCAATGTTGATGTTCGCTCGTCATCGTTCACATGCCCCCAGGTGGCTGAAAGACACACGACATACTTGGTCTTCATAAGTAAGCATAATTACCTCTATAAGGGTACATACGAAATATGTGTATGTTAGTTCATTTTAACAAGCTGTGTAGATGAAGACCTATTAAGGCGAATCAGGCGTATATATAAAATAACAACGATTTGTCCGGTTTGATAATTAGGAATACTATTAAAAGTCCTTAGCAGATAGTCTTTATATAGAATGTGTACTAAAATATGCTTGTATGATTAAAAATAATTTTTTTAAAATTTATGTAATTCAAAATAAGAAATCCTATTTCTTAAAAAAAAATGTGTAAAAAGAAAAACTGTACAATCTGCGTAAATGGATGTTCACAGAATGCAATTTTATAAATAGGGCTATATACTGGCTATGTTTTCATATTTATATAATACATAAGCAACATGGAATATTTAAGTGAATATTGCATTAAATTATATACAAATTGGCCTGGGCGTAACAACCCCAAACCGAAACCCACCCCGCCTCATCCGCAGCCATGCCATGCCCACGGCTCTAATTTGATGCACGCTTCAGCCGTACCCGCACCCCGCACCCCGTACCCCGCACCTCATACCACGTACCCTGTGGTGTGCAGCTCGCAAATGATCGAACGGGTGCCGCTCATCAGAGCCGCAGGAAAACAAATATCGCTGCGAGCGGAAAGAGCGGAACGCACAACAAAAATTCGGCTGGTTAGCTAACTGCCAGCTGAGGGGCAGGGAGTACATATGTACATAAACTTCTCTGACAATGACAATTTGGAAAATGCCAATAAAATAATGGCCGACAATAATTCCGGCGTGCACTGCAGATACATTTATAATGCCAAGCAACGCGCCATATTTTGACACAGTAGGTAGGCGTTTTATACCCTTGCCGGGAGAATTAAAGTTCGCTCGGGAAAAGTATAACGCATAGAGGGGAGATATGTTTCTGACTACAATAAATATACTTATTGAATGCTGCTGAGATAAAAGTTGACAAACGAATGTCAGAAAATCAGTTAAAAGATAGTTTTTTGAATCAAATCTGACAAAAACATTTTTTTTAAGAGCGCTTCTCATAATACTAGTATTTTAAAAATATAATAGATTTTTAATTTAAGAAATTAAAGATCGAAATGGTAATTAATTTAATTTAATTTTAAGGCCGGAGTATTTATGTCTGATAGAGTTAAATACCAAATTTCTTAAATTCACGAACTTAACTACGGATTAATAATTTAAGAAATGTAACACGCATAATATGCTTCTGTCTGATATAGTAAATAAGCTTTGTGTCTGGTAGCGCATTTAATCTTCGGCACATCTCTCTGTTATTTCCATAGCATCTCTGCCCTGTATTAAGTTAATCTTGTCTGCGAAATATAATTAACACAATCAAATCTACGTTTTATGTACATATTTGATCTTAACTGAGTGCTGATTAGGACTCAATTCTGTTTTTTTCCTTGAAGCGGAATCGATACCTTGCAAAGGCGTCCATAACTGCCGGCAACGAACTAACATCAAAATGCTGTTAGCTGCAAACTGCTCCAGTTGTTGCCGCAGGTGCTGTTCAATTTCTGTCTGCGGCAGCGACTGCGGCCTAAAAGGACAGTTGGCCTGTCGAAAACGTCTTCGCAACCGACAGACAACAACAAGTTCACGCCCGCAGCTCGGCGCAAGTTGCGTGCCGTAAATTTGAGTTTGCAGAAAAGTGGAAGCCGTACCCACTATTCGTACTGGGGGAGGCAGCGGGGAGAGGGCGGGGCGGACCTCCTTGGAACAGGTGCGAAGCATGCGAGTACTAGTCGGTGTGGTTTGAGCCCCCAAGTTCAGGTTGTGTACTTGGTGTTGAAACAGAAGCAATTATATTGTTTGATTTATTTCGTCATTGCGTGCTCTTCCTTGTGTTTGACTATATATATATGTATAGATATATATGTGCTTGTGCTGGCATGTGGGTGCGTGACTTTATGTTTTGTAGTGTAATTGCAAGTTGGCGAGCTTTCAATCGTCAAGTGCGATTCAAGATAAGTGCGCCATAGACACTCAAATTACAGCGCAGCGTCTTCAATCTTGCAATAAAAAAGTCTATATGTCACGCCCTCAACGTGTCAGTAAAAGTAAAATTAATGCATATATCACTCCCGTTGCCCCCGTCAGCGAAAATAATAACCACATATATACACTGGGAAACATGGGTACATTAGCATGCGTGGCTAGACGAGAATTTACGAGTTTATCCATTTATATAAACTGAAACTTTGTTATTACAACGAAAACACACGAAGGGGGCATAAATTCCCGATGTTATCTGCTTGTGTACAGTTACAGTTACAGTCAGTCCGCCAACTACAACCAAATTACGCAATACCCCGATCTGAGTTTGGCTTATCGAGCTCTATATAAACAACTAACGTTCTATCGATTGTTTTCGCCAGTTTAAATTACGATTACATTATGGGCATTAGACCAAATTAATTACAATATTGGTTGCATATCACATTGTGCATTTTGTGTCGCAACTAAATAAATAACCAAATAAATAAGCCCAGTTATCAGTAATGGATCTGAGCAGAAATGCCAATTACAAGTACAGCCATAGAGCAATTCCATATATGTACATATTTGGTCGCGTTACGGTAATAATTGTGTATGCATTATCACCGCTGATAATACGACATATCTATCTGCTCCGTTATCGGTGTGTTCATTACCTTCCCCATTAGAACTACAGATTGATTTTGCACAACTAAATCAAATAAATAAATGTGGCCAAAGCACATTTATTTGGGTTCGATCGATTCAATAAAACATTTGCCACCCAAACAGAATTCACAAAAGCCACTTTTTATTCCCTTTACATATGTTTGAATTCGGTTGGGAAAACTAATTCCACACAAACCAATTTATAAGTTTAGGGGTGCTTGAATTATTGGATTTATCTTTATAAGCTTATGAAATTTAGTTGGGATAAAAGTAAAGTGTGAACCAAAAATTGTTAACAAATATATTTTCCGCTGTTTTATTATCTGATTGAAACTTCGAAAAGATATTCTAAGAATTTTCGAGTTCCTTTTTGGATAGCTTATAAATCGATTATATAGAAATATATAGAAATCAAATATATAAAACAAAAACATTAACCTTAAACACGCTTACTAAGCAATTTTCCAGTTTCTTTTCGATAGCTGAGAAATTCTCAATTAGAAATTGATTTTATATAGTATAATTTACTTTGAATATTTTTATGATTTTCTTTCTACCAGCAAAATTTTGGCGACATACTTTTAAACTAAATTTTTAATTTCTATTGGCTGTTGCCTAAAACACTAATTTAGTCATATAATCAAAAACTTTATAACGAAAATATATTTAAATTTTATATATCAATTAGAACATATATTGGTTTAAAATAATTCCACTTTAAAATGGTAAAAATTATATTAAAAAGTAGAAATAAAATAACTTGATTATACCCTGGGATCACTGACAGCTCATGCGAAGTGAATTCTGAGCTCGCAGTAGAATTTTAACTTAAGCCCAACTTGGCAAGTATTGGGTCTTTTCGTTGAATATCGTGGCTTTGAGTTGGCTGCCCACTGCGATACTGGAGGGTTCGTCTGTTCAAGCGCAGATAAATTATGAGGCGCGGCGGGTGGTTTATCTGTGGCAGTAGCATAGATAGCAGTCGGAAGATAGCTGCCTCGAGCGGTGGCCGTCGACGGGCTAACAACCGGCAGCTCGTGAATTGGCTCTAAATTAATTATTTACGCATTTGAATTGAGGCAGTGTGTTGAGAACTGATTTCGAAATGGCCGGCAGACAGGCGGCTTGCCGCGTGCCGCATTACGAGCCGGAGCGCGCTACCCGCCTCATGCGGCCGCTCTTAATTTACCAATCAAAAACTCGTAATTAACCTAATAAGCCTTCGAGACGGGCTGCGTGTCCCGTCGCGTGCCCCACGCTGCCGTCGACGCATTGTTTGCGCCACTACCCAACATCGGGAGCCGTCATAACTGACGCCTGGCCGCGCGAGTTAAATGGATTAAGTGACGCAACTCACTTCGAAACAAATTATGGCGCCCAACGGACCCCAGTGCCGATGGCTGAATTGATCAATATAGAGCGGTGCATATAGGGGCAGCGATCATGTCTATATACAAACTATATATACGAGTTGCTGGCAATGTTGACAAATCTGAGTTGTACATACATACATATATACGAATACATGTCAATATTCCCGCTCATTACTTCCGGTCATTGTTTGATTTATGGCACGGCGTATTTAAGCCATTGTTGTCCTTATTTATATTATGCCTACTTGCTCATTACACTTTAGCACCAAGCGCAAAAACAGATTTTCACACAATAACCACAGTGCCAACCACTAAATCCCTGGCTAAACAGCCCTAAAACAAACACTCGTACGCATGGCAACGTCCCTCCGATAATATTTGCTTAGGACGTGACCAACCTTCCGACATTCTCCGCATGCGCAACCCCAAGGAACTGCAGCATACGCAGTACACGGTGAAAAGTTACTGCTAATAGCATTACCACGAGCTCACAATTACAGGCTAACTATATATAGTAGACGATTCTGCCGGTGGTCGTGCAGCTCAACAGATGACGTTTATTTTATATGCCATAAGATTAGATAGATATAGGTATATATTTTTAACATTGCAATTTTTAGATTATTAGTTAAGCACATTTATGCATACTTTAAAAAGTATTTTTATCAAAGATAAATTCTTAATCTTAAAATGCACAAAACACAATATTTTTAGATATTTTATTTTTTTATTAATATCTTTTTAGCTGCATAACATGTATTTATTATTGATCAGTTTGAATTAAAGAATTAATTGAATTAAGAAAAATGTTGTGCTCTCCAAAAAATATTTAAAGCAAATTACGAGCCAGTCAACATAATCATATTGTATAAGAACATATTATGAACATCGGACTACTAGAAAACTACAAAAAACTCGTTTGGAAAGTTGATTTTTGTATGCAAATCTTCAGAAATACACGGCACATGTGCTATATGTTTGCAAGGGTATTCAAGCTGGGCAACCCAAAGATATTTCTAGTATACCAGTGCAGTAAGGAAAAGTATATACATCATATATGTGCACATAAATAAATATGACCTATGTGCACATCGTTTCATATTGTAAGTCATTTAAACGTTCGATGGGAAAGGAAAAACGTTGAAAATATTGCAATGTCTGGGCAAATAATAATTTCGGCGTGCGGAAAAATCCGTGACATCATAAATTATCAATAATCACACTTTGTTTTGACAGGATGACGACTGTCGCATCTGAACCGCATTGTTGTCTCTATTGACATAAGCGCACACACATCGACTCGCATGTATATAAGTCCAACGTATGTGTGCATACACACACACACACACAAATACCTATATATATACACACACACACACGCACACACATATGTCAGGGAGGCAGCGTTAGAGCTATTGAATCCTCATTGTGACCAGGAATGACGCGACTAATACTACTCTGAACTGCACATCCTTGCTTGGGGGGCGAGAGAGCTCACAGAGATAAATAAATGACAGGATGCGAATGACGCGGTCCTGGAATTCAGTTGATTTTCGCTTTATTCCGTGTTGTTATGCCAGTTGGTGAAGCCGGAGCCAAGCAGGGACAGATGACACACTCTGGGGTTGGAGCCACTGGACTCGCTTGTAACTGCCAAACAATTTATCGACGACGAGAGCACATTGTTTTACCATTATTTTATTTATTTGCCTGCAGCGCAGTTGGCCAAAAACGATGATTTTTATGAAACTACTTTATCAAACGTTTTGTCACAGAGATTTCGAAATTTGTGTATTTATTGGCAACTTTAACAAACTCGCTCCACTTAGCTCTTAAATATAAAAAAGAAATGAATGTACAATCAATATTTATTCGTTGCTCTTTATATTTTTAAAAATATAATTGTGGACTGTGAGAGTAAACAATGAAAACTTGTGATGAATTAATATTGTAAAACTGAACTTAAAAAATCGTGAATTTTTCTTTTGAATAGATTTATGGTAGTTTTGACCGTTTTCACGATATGGTCATGGAATTATGCTCTTATAAAAAATATTATTCAACGATGTTAAGTTTTTAATATGGTTTCCTTTTTGAATTACCATCAGGTGCCGATGATTAAGGAATTGAGGTTTTGAAAAACAAAATGATTTTTTGGCCAAACACTTCAATGTGAGCTATATGATTTAGTAGTCGAATCCATTTAAAATCTTCATTAAATTATTTTGTCCTATTTTATACAAATTTTGAGTTATATTTAATGTGCTTCTCTTTAGCTTCTAAGCTCGATCACAAAATGTCAGTAAAATGTAAAACTGTAGAGTAATAAAAAGGTCAGTCTTATCCGCAGATTAACTGTCAATTAGTGCCACATAGTTAACAACAACAGAATAATATTGTTTGATAATATTTACAATTAAATGGCATCCACATGATATTTTAAGGCCCACGACTTTGTGCATGATTATAATTTGAATATTTATCGGACGGACATAAATCGAAATCGGTACTAACCATTAAACATGGCATTTAATGGCATCACGTGTGTGCATGTGTTTTGTATTGAATCTACAATATTAATAACGCTGATAAAACGTTGACTGGCAACGTTCGACCTCATTTGTTTCAACCTTTCGCCGGGCAATCAACGACAACGCTAACACTACAAGCAGCAGATACAGCTATGGGTTGGGAGCCCGACAAAAAGTCCGATACGGATACATACGATATAACAACCAGAGGCAAATACAGGCGCACAAACACAACAACAACAATAACAACAACAACAATAACAGGTACAACAAAAGCAACCACAACAACCGAGCGAGTAGCAACAAAAAGCTTTTTAGTCAGCGATAACACTTATGTATGGGTATTGTAGACGTATTATTAAATGCCATGTTTTGTTAACGGCCGAAACCGTTCCCAAAATTGTCAACCTACACAAACGCAATGAAAGCGACAACATTTGTTACTGTTGTCAGTGTCGGTGTCAGAGCTGCTGTTGTTCGAGCTCTAATTTGAGACACGATTTGTTAATGTGTTTTGTATAGCTCGCTCCATCCAAAATTAAGCTGATCAAACCACACAGCTGCCATTCGATATTCAATTCGATTTTATATTACTGCATAATGTGTGAAAAATTATGTACTTTAGGTTAAGTCCTGCTAAAAGACAAAAGTTTTTTACAATACTCGAATAATTGGGTGTATTCAGAGCCGGGTTTCGGTAAAATTTGTTGTACTTAATTTTCAATAAAATAAAATATAAATGAGTTTTGATTATCAGTAAATATTTATATACCTTTACATAGAATGTTAAACAATTTAACATTAATAATTAAAATTTGAAAATGATATATTAAAGTAAAATATTCGCAACGGATGAAACACAAATTTGTACAAAGCTGAAGTTGAAGTTTGATTTATGATATTTGAGCTATAGAAATGAAGTCTGATTAATAGACTTTGTTTGTAATAAATTAATTACTGCTCAGTTGACTCAAAGTCCTGACAAAATTGAAAGTACAAATTTTGTTTTGTATTTAATCAATATTCTTATTTATTATATTATCATATAACGTTTAAATTAATTTTCTAAATTGTATAATTATCATGCGATAAGGCCATTAGAGTATGTTATCTGAGGTAGACGGATGATATATATGCTCTTTTTGTTCATCTCCATTCAGCATCAGGTAGTGAAATGTGGCTTGAACTCTTGGGAACGGGTGTGGGTATTATCGTTGAGGGCGTGAGGTTAGAGCGGCCCAGACAAAACGCTTCAAGTGAGGTGAAGTTGTAATTGAACTACTGGAAACGGCTTCTAACTTTTCAAAGAAAACATCGTTAGAGCCAGGGGCAACTGGGGGCACCTCCAGCTCACCAGTTCACCAGCTCACCAACTCACCAGCTCGCCAGTTCGCCGGCCTGCCAGCCTCAAACTGAGTGAGTGAATGACGATGACTGAACTGGGGCGCAGAAAGTGACTTGTCATTAAACATGAAACTCTTGCAGCGTCAGTTCTCATAATTGTGTTGAGTGCCAGTCGTTGTTGTTGACTCTTAATGTTGTTTTCTTTGCATGCTGATTAGTTGAGCTCGGGGAATGTCCCTGTCTCCCACTGTTGCCTCCTCCGTCACCCGCACTCGCTATTGAAATTGTCAGTCGCGGGACCGATTGCAGAATGAATATCGTTATACATTCATATTCATATAAGAATACTCGTCTCCTCAGTATGAAGAGGCCAAACCAGACCATGACTACTTGCTCCAATGCAGTCAACATCTTTCTACTTACAGATGAATCTACGTACAATGTATACATACATACATACATACATACATACATACACTTTCATATGTATGTGCACACAGAGCACTTTGGCTGCTCGCGAGCGAGTGTTTTGATTAATGATGATACATGAAATTAATTTCAATTCCTACTCGGGAGCGATTGTTTGCGTTTGAAATGAAAGCCTTTTCACACCGCTTCAGGTTCGACCTCGGATTCAGATACATATTGAAAAATGTTACTAGGCTTCTTATTAATACTTCTTTTGACTGCATTGATTCGTTAACAAAATCTGAATTCGGCTCTCTGTATTTCTTCCATTCCTTTAAAGCAGCAATCGTGCATAATGTCATTAGCGCTGCATCATCCTCCTTCCAACCACTTAAAGCTGTTGAATAAATCTCGCAGAATGGCTTTGTTGTGCTTACATTAGCCTCCGTAATGAGCTGATTTTGATTCGAGAATTCCACTTTATGCACAATGTCGTTATGATCATTATTATTATGCTTAGACTGGCACAGTCATCAGTCCGATTTGTTAGCCTCTACATATATATATATACACACTTACAGAGAGAGGATCACATTCAATAGGCTCAAACAGAATTGAAAAACCTGCAGATCTTGTTTGGTACAACATTGCATCCGCTTGGAATATTTATCTGATTTTAATCTAATATGCTCAAGAATAAAAATATTTATAAATATATAAACTTATAACTCTAATGTTCAATAATGAAATAAAATAAATAAAAATAATATAATGAATAAATATAATAAAATATATCAAAATATACCAATATCTAAAGTTACTTATCAACCATTATAAGGACACGTAATAAAATAATAATAACGACTCTTCGCCCAATAAACCTTGTAATGAATTGACGAGTGTGAATATCTCAGCAAGATAATCGTATAAGGAAACAAGATTTAACTGCACTTTTCAATCAGATACTTATTAATGGCGTGTCTGCGGTGGGTAATGTTCTTGATAAAGCACAGAATTTACGCCAACCCGTATCGGTGGAATTAAACGGAGGCGCAGAGAGCTCATACAATCTGGTATAAACAACTGTCCGTGAGTATATAACACAAATTAAAAATGTTAACGTTTTTACAAGTTAACATTGAAAATCGTTTAGCGGCAATTACCATCAAATGTTGGCAACTCTTTGATGTCTACCGATGTTTGGACGCCAGTAATCCCAACTTGGCCTAAACATTTCAAGCATTCCTTTGGCAGTGCCGCGTCTAGTACCCTGTCGCCGGCGTTTGCAATGGCAGCGACTCCAGCGGACAACTACAACAACAACAACAACAACTACGGCTGATGGGCCATGCGCATGCGCACGCGCACTAAATAAACCAGCGGCATCTGTTTTGCAAGCCGAAACGGCCCGGCTCGGCCCGGCCCGGCTCTTGTGTCGCCAAGAGGCACGACTAATGTGCCGCTAGCGACAGTACTCGTTGTATTAACAAGGCAAATACAGCGCGGTCCATGCAAATCGAAGCGACGCGTCGCATCGTTTTCAGCCCAATCGAGCTGCAGTCGCAATCGTAGATCCATCCCAGCTAGTTAGGGCCCAATGCAAACAGGCAGTTCGAGCGTTTTGAGAAAGACAACACCCAGAGCGAATGAGTGGGTAAATAAGACAAATGATAAAAGGCAGCAATAGCAAAACATCGCTGACTGTTTCAACAGCAACAACAACACTAACAACAACAACAGCAACAACAGTTGTCGTTGTCGTTGTCGCTATTTGAATACGTATTTGCCATTGCCAGCCAATGACTCGGAACAACGCGCACACGCACACGCCGAGAATCGGAATGATTATCACATTCCCATTGATCCCCCCAGCGGACTAAAGCGGCCATTGATTTCTATTTGTTGAACACAGATGCAAGTCCGTAGAGGAGCTGTCGATACTGCTGCTGCTGACACACACACAGCCACATACACTCAGAGAAAAAAGCTGTTACAAATTCAAGTACGAGTTGGAAGAAAATCTAAATATCTTCTATATTTAAATCTTGATTATTAAAAAATTAAGTTGCATAAATAAGAACAAAGTTCTTGAATTTAGAAAAATGTCGAATCTTAAAACAAGTAGGAATGTCCCAGATTTTTTTTATCGGTGTTACGAAAACGGAAAAAATTATCGATCATCAAACTTGATCTGCCCCTGCCATAAACTAGTCATTTTTCAAAAAGTTGAAGTCTCTATCTCCACGCGTCGATCTCAGACGGACGGACCGACATGGGTCAGCGAATCATCCCAATAAAGAATCTGTACAGTTTATGGGGTCGGAAATGCTTCCATTATACACTTTTTACCCATTTTCAGGGATATCAAAAAAGCATTAAACGTTCTTAATGTATTTAATTACATTTAAATGAATTAAGCTTAAATGAACATTGAATATAAAAATAAGAATTTTGCTCAAAACTCAAGTACTTAATTTTAGTAAAAGTTCCTACTCATTTCTTTGAGTGTATGTGTCTACGAACACATGCATATTCAGATGGTTAGAGACGATCCCGAGATGCGAGGAGACGCAGCCGTTTGCGCTGCTGTTTGCCTGTTTGACTATTTGGCTGTTTGACTATTTGCCAAGTGTGGAGTGCGATCTTGGCGGGTTTCCGCTGTTGTCGCTGGCAGCGCTGCGAGCCGAAACCCAGTAATCCGTTAAATGTGAGCAAATAGGCAAACAGTGTCGGATGTCATAATGGAATCTTGAAATGCCGCATAACCGATCGATTGGCTGTCGCTGTCCTCATCATTTCAGATTCCAGATGGCGGCTGTGCAAATATTTGAAACGATGCCAGCTAAAAGCGAACTCACTTGGATTTAAATTGTACAGCAACAACGCAACTGGCTGGCGCTGATTGGTTGTTTGGGCCGCGTTCTGTTATCAACTAGAACTGGTAATACAGGAAAGTATGGCAAGAAACAATGCAATCCATAAATGGATGAACATCAAACAATGACATCAACAACAACAATAACAACAACAATAGAAATGCAATCAAACTCATTGCAAACGGCAGTGTTTTTTTTATTTCTTGCCCAGAGATGAATTGCAATTGCCATTGGGCCATGTTCGTGAGTGGTCTAAAAGGCAAGAGCTACAACAAACAGGACAAATATTTAGACGAAGTTGCGCGACGCCTGGCCAAGACAAAGTCATAGCCACATATTGCGCGTCTCTCTGTGAGTGTGTGTGTGTGTGTGTGTGTGTGTGTGTGTGTGTGGTGGCATGTATTTGCACTGTAAGTGGATTATCGCACAAGCGGCTGCCACTTTTTGCGTGCGACGGGCGAGTTGCTGGCGCAGCAACGATGACGACGACGACGACGACGACGACGTTTTAGCTATCGCTATCGGCTGATCGGGCAGTCGCTCAACTGACGACAAGTCTCATTGGTAGTTCGGGCATGTCGACGCAATTAAAAAAACGCCTTCTTTGGCATGACTTCTGGATTTGGCATGGAGGCGCAGGTGCGGCATATGTATGCAAGCCGCGAGCGCGAGTCCATGACGCACGACCGACGCCGACAAACACGGCGCCCAGGGCCCCCACCCAACCCCACCCCCACCCCCACCGCCACCTTCAATTTTTTTGTAGAATGCGTACGACTTAACGCGCACAATAGGCTATGCAAATTTGTGGCACAAACAATCAAACTAGTAAACGCCTGCTGACCAAAGATCAATTGTTGAACTGTGCACCCAGGAATGTGTTGTACTATTTGACTATTCGCCCGGACGGACGCACAGATTAGGTGGCATATCCACAAGGCGAGTAACAATGTGCTGTAAAAACTTGATAACGACGAGGGATCTTTTGTGTCTTTCAACTTTATTGAAAATGTGCAAAGACTTAATCAGCTAAATGTCTTTCCTACCTTACCTTGAAAGCGGTAACATACGTTTTTAATAAATTATTTTAATGGGATTTCACGATAAGCTTGTGATTTTGATTGAGTTGCGATACATTTCCATACTAATTAATTCATTAATTTCCGGTCGACTAAAAAATATCTCCGAAATATATATAATAAAATGTTAAAGAACAATTTTCTAAAAACAACACACATTTACTTGACTGAATTCAATAAAATTGAAAATAGAATTTAGAAGACTGGCTAAAGCGATTACAATTTTTTGCAAAACAATATTTTTCCACGAAAGCTCCTGGGTCCGGCGGCCCGATTGATGGTAGAAAAACTTAAGAAAATTCTAAGAGCACTTGGCTAGATGATTTCCTTTAGTACGTCGCTCAAGCGAAATGCCAAAGAGAAAGATCAGAGTTCTTATCAAGCGCGAGCGCAAGTTAAACACGCAATTATCGCCTCGACATCGTCAAAGTGAAGAGTCTCTTTGGATGGCAGGCAGTTCCGCGCCGTTTTGTATGACTTTGTTCTAAGAAAAGACATAAAATTACTGCGTAACAACTGCAACAAGGTGTAATGGAGGCGTAACGCGCGCCAGCCAGTAACTGCCACAGTAACTGCCACTGCCACTGCCACAGTAACTGCCACTGCGGATGCCGGAGTTAACATTGTTTGTGGCTCATAGAAATAAAACTGTTAATTGCCAAATGGTTGAGTTGCGTTTCCCGGTTAATTTAGGTAGTAGTCGAGTACTCGAGTAGTCGGGTAGTCGGTCTCTCGGATGCCCAGGTGCTTGCCACCGAACTCTCTCGCCGCTTACCCACTCTGCCCATTTGTGTTCGCTTGTAAAATGGCGTGGGAACGCGCCCAAAGTATAACGCGGTTGACAGCTACGCGTTACGGTCCCTCTACAACATCCTCAAGCAATAGCTGCTCATGGAATGCGAGCGTCTTGCGCCTATTCAGAGAGAGAGAGAGAGAGACAGAGAGAGCGAGAGGGAGGACCAATAAATCATGGACACTGCCACTTGCCGGGTTACCAAATGCAGTTGCACACGCGGCAAACGCAAGCTGATATTCAACGATTGTACTTAATATGCATTCAAGGGCGAATTAATTTCTAATTCGCATGCAGGACGGCAACAATCCCGGCTCTACAATCGACATTAACATTAGCAGTTGAGCTACACATGTTTTCCGCCCAAATCTGAGCAAACACGCTGTAATCACGTACAACAGCCGAGTGTGTCACAGTCACATTCACAGTCACAATCACAGTCACAATCACAGTCACAGCTACAACAAAGTATTCTCTGCAATCCAACGGACTCTTAACCCATACAAGCGTTCGTTCGTATCCGTATAGAAAGTTTTTCGCATTTTTTAATTTCATTTTGAAACCCATTTTATGTTTTAATATTAAATAAACATTAAGTATTCAAACACGATTGCATTTTATTGTCATATAAAACATTTGTCTAAAGCTGGGTGGCTTTGAAGTCAATAAATAATTAATATTAATAAATAATTAATTATTGCTACCTGTAATCCGAAATGTTCTTATAATATAGGCAAGTTTAGGCTCATCCACAAAAATTTGATTTCATAATTATTTCACTACGATTTAATACTATTTTTTTAATTGGTGAGAAAGTCTCAAAGATATTATGCAAAATATTTACATATTTATATTGTATTATATATTTGACAAATTTTATTTATAATGTTGCTCAGTGTTACTCAGATCAAGTAAAAAATGAATTTGCACTTGTTGAAATAATTTTGTTATGAAAATTATATAAAGTAATAAATTGCAGGCAATTACATCCTCAGTGTGTTCAGAATTTGTTTTAGTTTTGCTTTTTTTCAATTCATGCGCCAGACACGATATCTATTTATTATTATGATTTCATAATAATTTCACTACGATTTAATACTATTTTTTTAATTGGGGAAAAGGTCTCAAAGATGTTATGCAAAATATTTACATATTTATATTGTATTATATATTTGACAAAATTTTATTTATAATGTACCTCAGTAAAAAATCAGATCAAGTAAAAAATGAATTTGCACTTGTTTAAATAATTTTGTTATGAAAATTATATAAAGTAATAAATTGCAGGCAATTACATCCTCAGTGTGTTCAGAATTTGTTTTAGTTTTGCTGTTTTTTTTAATTCATGCGCCAGACACGATATCTATTTATAGTGTAAAGAATATATGTAATACGTGCATTTATGTATATGCATCGAATATTTTAATAAGTACCTAAGCTTAGCAGTCGTGTTTATTGCTGTCTTAAGAACGTCTCACGCCAAAAGCTGATAATGAGCTCGCAATTATCACTTAAGTTGCTGCTCGAACACGATGTAAGCTCAGGTTTCACTTGGGTAAAGCCGTCCCCGGCGACTTTCACATACTCACTAACTATATCTATCTATGTGGAGCAGGCGATATGCATAGAATACAATATGTACCGGTGGACAGCTAAGAACAACCTCAAAAGTGCGATAGTCCATTTCGTGTAGACAATCTAAGACTGCGCCCCCAGTTCGGCCCTCAAAAGCTCCGAATCAGAGCGCGGGTCGCGTGCATCGGTGCCTACAATGAATAAAGAACGAATGCACTGAACGCAGCGACATCGCCTCCAACTGGGTATTCTTGATTTCAGCACACATGCAAAGCTGCGCAACATTGAGTCGAGTGAATTATCTATGTTGAGCATGCCGGAGCTAACATACCCTAGAAAAGAGAGTGTGCATGCACAATGACTTGCATATAATGCATTCTTCAGATAAGTCTTTCATTGTGATAACACTCAAGGATATTGTTGCCGAACTCAGCACGCAAAACGAAGTTGTTGCATTATTGTTAGTATGAAAAAAATATATATATTCAGTGGAAAGATTTTAAATAGTCCAACAAACAGTAGATACTTATATGACGAATTTGCATAATTGAAATAGACGTTAAAAGTTCTCAATGAAAGCACAATATTTTTGAATCTTGAATTTTACAATTTTGGGGCCTAAAAATGAGTTCTTGAAATCAAAATGTAATTTTCAGCTAAATTTCGACCTTGGCCGAATTTTGACTGAAATTGAAGTGCAAGGTTTTTTTTCTTCTTTTGTTTTCTCTGAGTGTATCTGCTTATAATCTGATTTGTTATTTGCATTGATTCATTACGCAGGATAATGCTGATGTAATGTGATTAGTATTGGCTGCTAAGCAAATTAGTCAGAACGAGTTGTGAAAATTTCTCTCTTTTTCAAAGACATTTGTACGGATGGGAATTGTAAGCCTAGATTTGTTATAATCCCTAGATCTATGTATTAAAGTGTATAGAAATCTCGGTCATATTTTCATATACAAACTTGTTTATTGGTTCAGTTGACCAAAAGCCGCATTGGTCTAAATAGCTTCGCTTGCATCTCCCACTGTGCTTGGGCTTGCATTCAATTCTGCTGCATTCGCAAAAGCCAATAACACAACACCCACAACTGGCCAAAACGTCGACGAAGACGACGACGAAGACGGTGGCAAAGAGGCGATAATGTGGCACGGCGGGGTTGGGGTTGGGTGGGGGGAGGGGGAGTGCGAGAGTGAAATTAATAATTATAAGCGCTGAAAGCAAAATAAAATGTAAACAATTAAAATGGGCCTGGACTCAACGATGCGACGCGCCGTTGGCAATTTGCAATTTCAAACACCGGTGACGGCGCAGCAACAACAACAACAACAACAACAGCAGCAGCAACAGCAACGGAGGCGTCTTTTTGGTTTCGTTCTTGTTCTGAGTATTTACTGGCAGCAGCATCAGCAACAGCAGCAATAATAACAGCAACAACAGCAACAGCAACAATAACAACAACAACAACAACAATAACGCGTGTGACATTGAGGCGCGAAACGGGCAGCCGTCGACGCCAACTGTTTGGGGCTTGTTTGTAAAACAACCAAAAGGTCACAAACTATTTGTGTAGAGTGGCGACCTCTTTGCCTCGGGCGCAGTGTTTGTGTTCGCACACCATTATTTCAACACGCACACACGCTCACGCTCACGCACACGCACACGCACACGCACACCCACACGCGGACACATTTACCAGTAAGTGTTTTAATTGCAGTTTGCCCAAATGGCGCACACACACACACACAGACACACACGCACATAGATTGGCAAAGGCAATTAATTAATTGAGACCACCCACCACACAACCTATTTTGAAGCTCAGCCCAACGCCCACGCACAAGTGAGATCTGCAGTTGATATATGTATATATATGTGCACGCTGTGTGTATGTATGTGTGCATGTATGTGTGTACGTATGTATGTATGTGTGAAAGCTGGTACATGTGTTCATGGAATGTTGACATGTGTTCCCCAAATATGTATGTATATGTGTGTATGGCATACACAATACATGTATACATGTGTGTGTGTGTGTGTGTGTATATACACCCGATACACATGTTTATATGTACATATATATGTATATAGTTAGTTGCAGTTAGCTGTGCCCATGAATTGCCAATGGGCGCCGCAAGTATGCAAAACTGTCCGCACTGAATGGCAACCGAACATGTGTTCATTTAAATAGTATCAGAATAGCAATAAGCGACTATTTACGGATCGGTGGCAGCTCATTAAACCTTTCCCTCTGTCTTGTCGCTCACAATTTGTTAGTCATTTGAACGCATAAAACGAGCCGATTACGATTCGGGGGGCCAAGAAAGGCCAACACCCGTTCGAACGAATTGATCAATATTTAATATATGCCAACGCATGTGCCGACGCAACAATCCATCTGCTTAGCATTTATTTTCTCTTATTTTTCTACATAGATTACAAGCTGATATCTAATTAATTTACAGCACAAAAACCTTTGCATTGCAAATCGAATTTACAAACTATTTTATAGAAAGTTCGAATCAAATTTTTTTGGTAAGGTCTGTTTTTAAAATTTAGAATAATTTAAATTTAGATTAATTATACAAGCTATATCAAAATATAGAGTTATTAAAAAATCATTCACTTATTTATATAGCAGGTGTACAGATATAATAAACAATTTCAACTATACCATTTAAAAATACAATATAAAAGAAGATAATACCCTCTATGGGATTTTAAACTAGATTACAAAGAAATAGGAATATTCTTATATATTTGAAAACAAAGTAATACCGGCAATTTGGTTGAAAAGAATGGCTTTTCCACTATCTAAGGAGGCTTATACTATACTCACACACACACACACACACACATATACAAATAAAACCGAATAATGATCGCCAGCCGGAGAAAGAGAGCTAAGTGAAGAATTGAAAGGTAGGCAAGGTGTGTTCTCACAACAATGCGTAACCCTTGTACGGCGATTAATATCGCATCAAATAAATTACAAATTGCTGTTTGAGTATCATTTAACAATCTTTGATCATCTACGCACCGGCACTTGCACTCCCCCTCCCCCTCCCCGCCAATCTATGGCTCCGTCTTGCCCGAAGACCTCCGGCAGCGACGTCACGCTCTCCGGACAGAAGCCGTTGCGCCAGACACTCTGACGGCGGCCCGGCGGCTGCTTAGCATAGATGGTCTCCAGATAAACGGTTGGGGTCGGGGAGGTTGGGGGTAAGCGGGCTCAGAATCGTTTTCAAAGAGCCGCCGCACCTATCCCACTTTATTTTTGGCGCATTTTCAGCTGGACATTAAAAGTCAAGAAGATCAATTAATTGCGCTTATGTTGGTTAAATCTGAAGGAGGCTTAATTAAACATTTAACTGCAAATGTTTGAAACCTTCTCAATAGAGGTCACACATTTTTCGGAATTATTTATTTTATTTTTTTTTTTTGCCATGTTTGCTTAAATTGAATTAAGTGCCAGACTACGGCAAACGTTTTAATGAAAAACTGCAACGCGGCTGATTTCAAAATTGATATAGCATATGAATAAAACTGACAAATATCAAAATGTTCATTCATTAAAATATTTCATGTGTATGCAGAAACATACACATGTATTCATTTGTGTGTATGTGCATGGATACATTAAGGTACACCCCCTTATTTAGAGTCATGTACGTGTGTATTTCCGTGTTTCCATCAGATCATTAATAGGCTTATTAATATTTTCATTGTTAATAAAAAAAAAAAAACAAAAAAAAATGTTGGTGAACAGTAGCCATCATGACACGCATTAAGTTTATCTTTACCTCCATTATCAACGCCTCCAATCTAATTTAAAAAACAAAATTGAAAAAATTACTCATTTCCACTTCCAAGGAATCGCCAAGCGAGCCGCTGGACAACGGACGTGTACACCCGGTGAACGTCTTTGGCTTGAACTGGGACTTGGACTTGGACTGGGGACTGGAACTCGGAGTTGGGATGTGGTATCTGGTATCTTTAGCGTATCTCATTCACATTCATAAATTTGAATTTGCCTGTTTTTCATTGTGTTCGTTAGCTGCTGCTGCGTCTTTTTGAGTGTTTGGTGTCGCTTTGGCCTCTGCTTCTGGCTCTGCTTCTTCTCCTTCTGCTTCTTCTGCTTCTGTATACTCGATACCTCGTATCTCGCCATGTCGCCGAGTCGACCACCCGATTAGAGGAATAGTTTGCGCTCATTTGACTGTTTGTGGGCACGTTTGGTATTCGTGGCTGAATTTCTTAAAAACAATAAAATAAAATTAAGCAAAACGGCATTTTAATAATGCTGCTGCTGCTGCTGCTGCTGCTGCCGTCTTCTTCTCCCTTAGATGGCCCGTTCGGCTGGCTCAGGTGTAGGCTGCTCTCCGTTGGCTGTTGGCTGTTTGCTGTTGGTGTTCGTAATGGGCTATAATGGATCTTCCTAACAATTTGATGATTTATGTTGTGTAGCTAGCGGTTGTTGTTCTTCTTGTTGTTGTTGTTGTTGTTGTTATTGTTGTTGTTGTTTCTTGTTTCGTTTGGCTTCTTTATAGCTGTTTTATTATGTTTATAGCGCTTATAGCGTTTCTGTCTGCGTCTTTATCGGCTAACCGAAAACTGCCCTGGCGCTCGTGTATAACGCTAGTGTCGGTCCCACTCACCAGACCAATGACGTGCGCCTCTTGTCGGCTCTTTGTTGCCCCGTTTACCCCGTATGGACATGCCTGGCCGCTGCCGCTGCCGCTGCGCATGAGCCGTCCCGTCGCATGTGCGTTCAAATTTGGCTTCGCGTTTGTTTTTGTCATAATAAACCACTAAAAGGGAGCATATAAAAAGTAATTTTCCGCACCTGCCTTCCAAACGTGGCCAACGCCAGCGGTACTTCAAGGGATCCCTCGGCCCTCCGATGATTTACGAGTTGCGTTTATCAAACGAGCTAACAGTGTTGCCATTTCGCTTTTCGCCTTAATTGAATACCACTTGTCAGATGCAGCACATTGTTAGCCCGTCCAACTATCGCACACCAAAGGATGCCACACAAACCGCTGAGAAAGTACTTTTCCCATTTACATGTCAGCACTCGAAGGCGGAGACGGAGACGAAGACGAAGACGGAGACGGGGACCGGATAACGTAAATGCCTCTAGTTAACTAGGTACATTAAATGTACCGCTGATTCGATTCAAGTACTAGATTAGTATATTTAACACCTTAAACGACTTTTAACCAAACTAAATCTCACAGTGTAATTGCTTGAGACGCTTCGAGCATAAGCCTACATACAGTGAGAAAATAGCCACGAATATAAGTGTAATAAAACTTTTCTCAATTATAAACACTCTTAAGATTCGGCAAAGATCAAATCATTTTAGGCTGGGAACTAAATATTTGGGGGTTTTTGTTTTGCAGTTTATTTCTATTCTATTTCAGCAATATTATAATGATCTTGTAATGACAGGAATTATAAATTAAATATACATATGACAAGACTTTCATTTAATTACTATGGCATATTTTTTCTAAAAAAAAGATAAATGAGTATAGCTTTTAAATGAAAAGAAATATCAACAAAATCACTGTTTTATGTTTAAAGTTCAGCAAAATCACTTCATATGTTGTTTATCTTAATCTATTTTATAATTATAGAATAAAAATGCATGAATGTACAAATTTTCTTCCAAAACTGTACTTCCAAAGTGTACTTAATTTTTAGCTTAAAGATCGTCTAAGAAATGTATGCCTGAGAGATTTCGCAATATAATTTTTTGATATTCTGAAAAGAATTTGAAACAAAAATATTTTCTACTTGGTATATTATTTGAATATATTTATTTTTATACTGATAGCTTATCACATTGTTATTACCTAATAACAATTGTGTTTTTACGCGAAATTAACATTTACATCATTATCAAAGATTCTTGAAAAACTCCAACAGAAATTCAGCTTCTATTTGGCTGTGGCCATAAAAATCGATGTATGGGTGATTTCGTTTTGTAAGCAAGTACTTTTATGTATGTGAAGATACCCTGTATTGTTGTGTTCATGCTTGGCATTCCGTAGATAGATCGAACCACCGACTTTGGTTGTCGTCGCAGTCGGTTGACAATCGCATTACAAACAGCAAATGTGTCAGAAATATTGTTATTGTGAGTCTCTTTCATTTGTTTCTGGTACAATGGTCGTAATTTGGGACTTTAAGAGCTTTCAATGTGTCGTTTCGGTGCGCGTTGCGGGAATTTTAAATTAATTATTTTTTTGACCCCACACAATGTTCGGGCCCCAAACAGCCTGGGAGCAGGGCCGGCCACTGTCTACAAAGCTGCCGTCGTCGCCAACACTTTGCATATACATACATATATATATATATATAACCGAATCGATAGTTTTGCTTTCAACGCCGACGCGGACCGGTTACCAGCTGAAACTGAAGTTGATGTTGAAGTTGGAGCTAAGGCCGGGTCGGGTCGGGGGAGAATAAATATATTTCGTACGTGTACATGTACATCAGTCCGTCGCGGGCCGAATTACTGACATAATATTATTGTAATGTTCCTATGAGATTCTTTTTTTCGATTCAATCGGCAACAGTGTGTGCCACTTTTTGTCTACTCACGAAGACATGAGCATATTTTGTTTGTAATTTATTACACACAGTTGGTGAGCTGCCTACGAAATTAATATGGCTTAAGCGTCAACTCATGCTTTCTGTGTTCGGATGTCGTTGTCGGTCGTGGAACACGAGGAGTTATTTGTACGCCCAGCGCCCAGCTTGCCAAAATGTGCTGCCATCATTTGGCCATCATTCGGTGTTGGTTCGGTTTCGGTACGCAGCGTTAGCCAGGCTCACTTAATTCGCCAGAAACAATTTGCATATGTATGTGTTGTCGTTTAACAATGGATTGGCAAGGTGTGAATTAATTTGCTCCGCACGCCAAAAGTCAAATGTTGAGAAGAAAAGCCACACACAGCAATCCACACAGAGAGAGAGAGAGAGAGAGAGGAGAGAGAGAGACGCTCTTTACCCCTTCTCCTGGCCGGTGACGACATTCTGGACTCAATTCTACGAAAACGCTGCCTGCATTTAGTCGCCCTTTGACGACAAACGATGGGCTCAGACGCGGGCTTTGACTTGGGTCCTGGCCCTGGCCCTGGCTTCGGTTTTTGGCACTGTGGCCGACTTATCAATGACAAATCTCCAAAATCGTTTCTGTTTGCCATTGCCAATGGCTGTCAATTTGGCTTGTTGACACTTCGGCGTCTTGTGCACCGGGCTCTAACACCAACAGTGGGCAATGTTAACAGCCAGAAAGGTTTCGATCGCATTTCTTTTACTTATTTATTTTGTATATTTTTTTTTTTTTGTTGCCCGCTTATTTTCCCGGTGGGATTTGGAGCTTCATGAATGAAAGGCAAAGCCCAGGCGGGACATTCCTCGGCGCGACTGACAAGCGGAAGTTGCCGTTACTGGCGACGGATTGAACCATTGCCATTGCTTCAATTGAGACAATAACCGAGCCATCTGCAGCCGTGTCCCCTTGCAGCTTATTGATGCACGGACTTTATCATCTAATAGATTAGGAATTGGTTGGCTTAGTGTTTTTTCGGTCATGTGCTTATGTGTGTGTGTATGTGTTGGACTCGTTTGTCGACTCTTGGGAGTGAAATCAATGTGTTTTAATTAAGCGCTGCAATACAGCTGCAGAGCCTGAATTTGTCAACGGCTGAACATAAACATATTCCAAGCGCAGGCCGTTGATGGTGTTAAATTCGATTAGATCTACGACTCCGGCTTCATTCAGCACGCTGCACGGCCAAGAGACAGCATCAGTGCCATCACCAGCACCATCACCAGCAACAGCAGCAGCACGAATAACAACAGCAACAACAACAACAACAACAGCAACAGCAACAACAACTGAGAGCCTTAATGCAGTCGCAGTCGCGACACATTTATTTAATCCGCAAGTTGCTCAAATTGCAAGCGCTGATGGCTGGCGTTGTCTTTGGTGGTGCTCGGTGGTGGTGCCTTAAACAGTTCGCGTATCGCCGAGACAAAAGCACAAAAAAGGCGAACAGCGACACAGACACGCTGACAATCGAAATCCAAAATACTGAATGAAGGCGCAAAGTAAAACAATATCTGATTTGAAGCATCCGGTCGCGATTGTCATTGCCACCTATGTCACCGCCATCGCCACCGCCACCGCCGCCGCCACCTCCGCCACCGTCGCCGACGAGCGACCTGGCGACACACGCGAGGACAGCCATAGTACCGAAATGAGGGCCGATCCATGCCCAGGCCCAGGCCCAGGCCCCCAAACTCACTTCCTGCGACTGTTTAGCTGTCCGGTCTGTCCCAATCTCTGTCCTGCTGCTGCTGCCGTTGCTATTGTCATTCTTGCTGTTGTTGTTGGGGTTGCTCCAACACCACTGCTCCACCCGACCCCGACCCACTCTATACACATACATATACATATATAGTGTGAGATCAATCGTATTCGATTGCAGAATGCGCGGTAGGTAAGCGTTAACGACGTTTTTGAAGTTTCTCTGCTTGGCTGCCCCTCCCTCCTCCCCTTTTCTGGTTCGCGTTCTCTGCGACTCGACTCTGCTGTTTTTGGTGGCAAGAAGCGCAGCGACAACAACAAAAAAATTGCGACACGTTATTTCAATTTAAAATGTTTATAATTCAGAGTGTTCTCTGCTTTTTTTCTCTGTTTTGTTGTTGCTGTTGTTGCTGTTGTTGTTGTTGTTGTTGTTGTATGCTACCACCTTCCCTGCCGCCGAACCAGCATCGAACATCCACCGGCGACAGCGAGCTGTCGTCACTTTTGCCACATTTGCCAGCACGAAAACAAAAACAAAAACAAAAACAAAAATCTGGCCAACAGAACCCATTCAGGTCCAATCCCAATAATACGGGCATGTAGCCCATTATTGTTGCGTATTTAAGTTTGGATCGGACTTCACACGCATTTTGACATCCCGCAATTAATAACTTTAGCCTGGGATGAACCACGGCTTGGATAGCCCTTGGTTACTTTGTGTAAATACACTCAGAAAGTTTGAACTTTAAAATTGAATAAAATTAACTAGTTTTAATTAATTTTAAATTTAAAGAAATCATTATGTTATCATAGAAAGTACATAATAATTGGACTTGAATACAGAATACGGGTACAGAATATATATTGCAGGATTTTGCTCATTTTTTCATTAACCCGGCGATAGTTATTAGTAAAAGAAACATATTGTTCATAAGGCAACGACGCCTTGAAAAACAATAAAATATATCATTAAAAAAATTTTCATTGGTTCGATTAAGGGTTTGAACTCGCCTTGAGGTTCGGTTTGTTGTTCATATTCATGGTTCGAGGTTTTAAATAATAAATAAAATTTAACATTTATTATAATTTTTTATAATTATAATTTTTGTTTTAAAAATATTTCGGTTGGTTTGTGATTTACTTTCGACTTCTTTTGAGTAACTAGCTTGATTTAAGGTTCGATTTACAGCTAAGAAAATATACAAATTTTTGTTCTAACTGGTTTGGCATAAATTATTCTAGAAACCTTAATATAAACTTATATGAAATTAGGCATTTCTTACTCAGATCGAATAACTTTTGACCTTTTCTTTTTGTAATTTTGTATTTGTTTTGAATACAAGAGTCTTGAAGTTTTGTTCGCTAAGTGTACATACTAGAGGCTTTATGGATTATCACTCAGTTTTATTGGATATTGTGGCCATAAATGCAAATTAAAATGCATTCGCGGCGCCTGGGCCTCAGACCCGATTTCACTTGCATTCCCTCACATTCGTCGGATTTCGCAGCTTGGCCTTTAGCACTTTGTAGTTGAAATGTTCTAATGGGGAAACCGACCCGGGAGAAAAGGGTGCACCCAAGTCCACCCAAGTCAAGAAGCGACCGCCAACAACGTGTGCTTGGGTGGCCTTGGGCGCTACTCCTCGAAGAGGCTGTGTGTGTGTGCGAGTGTGCGAGTGTGTGTGTGTGTGTGTGTGTGTGATCTGTCCAAAGGCCATTAAACGGCAAATACATTTATGGCCGTAATTACACCCTAAAATTCAAATTATATCAACAAACCAAAACCGCACGTTGTGACCACTGCATGACTCAATCTGAAGAGCTCTGGCGCTTCTTGGCCTTGCGGCTGGCCCTGTCCTTGTTTGATGATGTTTTTTGGCCCAGACAGTCGGCAGCAAGCCCAGTCACAGTCACAGACACAGACTGGCACTGGCTACAGCCTTAGGTCCGCATTTATTTTTACAAGCTTGTATCACAATAGTCGTAGGCTTTTGTCGGCACGCCCACGCGCCCCTTCGCCAGCCCCGTCCCCAGCCCCCTGTTCCTGTGCCTGCTCCAGCCTGTGCCGTTGTTGACTTAGAGCGAACCAGGCCGGATTATCCAGCAGTGCTAAAAACTTTTTAGAAGTCATTAAAACCTTGTAGTGGTAAAATTAATTACTTGTAGTTGCAAACAATGTAGCCACGCCGCAAGCAACATTTCCATTCAGCACTCCTCCGTTCCGTCTTCGTCCTCTTCGTTTTCTTCTCCGGCCTGGCTCTGCCAACCAACGTCCAACGTGCGACGTCCGTCGTCCGACGTCCGACGTCCCATGTCCGACGTCCATCGTCCAGCGTTCAACGGGAATGAGTCGAGCTGCCGTTCAAGCGGACTAAGTGCATGTTGGTGAAAACATATTCACTTTGAAATTTATTAACTTTGCGTGTTCTGTTGAATTAAGAATCCAGACGCAAAAGTTTCCACAGTGTTTGCTCAAAGTCGTAGACCTATTCAGAAGTCATACATATTTACAGTTTGGAACGCCAAAGCCAAAAAAGTTTCTGTTGTTTATTTAAATAGATGGCTTTAAATTCAGCGATTAGCTTAGGTCATATTAGTTGCAAACAACTTATCTATTTCCATTGAAAACACGGAATCTTTCGAAATTTTTGGTATTTTTGGGTTTAACGTATAGAAGTAGTTTATATTTATATTTTTTTTTATTTTTTTTTATTTTATATTTTTTTTTACTAGGACTACATATTAGGGATATTCTTTCATGTCATATAATCTACACACTTAGAAATGTCAGATGCATGAATTTATTTTATGTTGTATTAGAGGTTAATTTAAATAATACACAACTGTTGACAAATATTATTTTTACTGATATTACTAAAATCATGAACCGAACCTTGAACCAAACCAGTTGCCGAATAATCCGCTAGATCTGAATTAAAGTATTACCATGTGTAATTACAACAATATAATAATTTAATATAAAATTGGAGAAAATGAGATGAACCAGGGTTCGAACCAAAATATGAGGCTGACGAACCGAGCCTTATTGTGTGGCATTCCGCTGTAAACTTTTATTTATTTATTTTCGTTTTACTTTTGGAAGCATGGCCCACGCCTAGTACTCTGATATTGGATCGGCTGCAATGTGGTTGTCAAAAAGTATTATTAGTGATACACAGGGCTTTGAAGAGTAAACATAATTTTTATTTGTGGTAAATAAAAAAGACAAAATAGCCGAAACTGTTTATGCTACTAATGGATCATAAAAGTTGATATGTGTGTTTGGGTTTGTTTGACCTGTCGACAGCGACCCAATCTTTATGAGAATCGACATAAAACCAAAAAGGTAAAGTATCCACAAAGGCCGGCCTAACCAAAAACACATGTTTAATATTTTACCAAATTGTCAGAAAAACAAAACAAACCAAAAAAAAAATGTCAACTAATTATTTGTACATTTTTATGGAGAGACACTTAAAATAAGTACAGCAATGAGTTTACGCAAATGCAGCTGCAATTGTGGCTGTGGTGCAGGCACTGAAATGTTCATTACTTTCAATTAAAAGCCCAATAATTAAACATGACGTATTTATGAGTTTGACAACAACGGCTCCGGCCATCGCGATTTCCGCACGAGACTATTCAGACCGTTAATTGCGTGAAAATCTTCTCAATATTGTGACATTACATTACAAGGCAGACATAAGTGCGCAATTACACAGCTATATACTAATTATGTGTGTGTGGCAACATCAATATTCATACAGATGAACATATATGTATGAATATATATGCGTTGGCAGCACACGCGATACTGCGGAACTGCGGAATCGGTTACAAAAGTCCATTAGGCGATTGTTCACAATCGACAAAAAGAAAAGTGTGCAAAAACAAAAAGCTAAAAAAAAGCGCAGTTGCTGCAACTGCAGCGAAAGTGCAAAACGCCATGAATCACATTCTGCCAATTAAGCATGATCCGTTGTAAACGGCATAGTCGTAAGCAAAATCATAATTTTATTCATGCATATACCCGCATGCGAGTAAGCAAAACCAAAATGCATAGGCAGAGAGGAGGAGGGGCGGACAGGCGGACGGAGGCGGACGGAGGCAGAGGCAGAGGCAAAGCCATCGCGACATTCTTACACCACACCGGAATCTGAATGTAGGCAGCAGTTGTGACTGGGGCGTCGACAACAGTTTGACGTCCGTCCCGCCCGTCCGTCCGTCCGTCCGCCTCTTTTGGACCGGATGGGCTATTGAGACCACCAAAGCAGCAACAAAAACTCGCACACATTCGACCGCACTGAGACCCGGCCAAGAACTGCAATCGCTGCACTTCGCGGCCCGTCCGCGATTACATTTGTGTTTGTAAATGCGATCGCCGATCATATTTCAGTCGCGGTCGCTGCCGTTGGCCAGAGGCAGCGCTTCCAAGGGGGGTGGCGAGTGCTAAGCAGGGCGAGGGCAGGAGTAAAGGGGGAGAACTGTCTTGCTGTGGGGTCCGACCGCCCGCCCAGCTTGAGCTGCCAGTGAGTGCAAATCACATAATTTTCATTTAATTACGAGCACAATGTATTTGCATTTGATTTGTAAACAAATGCACTTTGTAATTGCATCCCACTGTATTCGCGCCGGCTTTTGCAGAGAGCACCGCTGCCCCACTGCCATGCTACTAATTACCTTACAGCAGCAGATTAACACTGCTGTCCATCCAAATATGTGCGAGTCAAATGCCAGCAACAACAACTGGCAAAGAATAGTGTGAAAGATAATCGAAAAGTGCAGGCCTTTTCTTTCTGAATGAATTCACAGCTCTGCGCTTTTCATATCGACCCGCCCGCCCGCCCCGCGTGCCCCTCGCTAGTATCGCTGTCAGCACAGTTAATTGACCAAAGCAACGACCATTGAGTACTGTATATATATATATACATATATGTGTATATGTACTCGTTTGTACACAAGTACGAAATACTTATTTACAGCAAAGTTGCTGCGTTCAGCTGCGGCGCTTTACCTGCCAAACCGCGAAAGGTGATAAACACCGAGCGAAACTTACAATCGCAGTGCACAAATATTTGCACATAGTATATGCCATATTTAAAAGTCAGCAATTATGAATTATTGGCCCCTTTCTACCACTCATTGTAGTCAATTTATGAACGTTGTGAATTACAATTTGAAATAAGAAATAAGAAATTTCTACAAAAGTCGTGGACACAACTAGAAGATATCCTGAACCCTTTCATTATGTGTACATATAAAAGATTTGCAGGTGTGGATTTTTATTGCCTAATCTCCGTTGTTAACGTATTTTTTTAATGTTGGAGGAACAGTGTATATCGAGTGCAGTTGCTGCCCTTTAGAGTATGCAGCAGAAATGTGAGATCGTCCACTTCCTGGCAACGCTGTTTGCCTGGTAGTCCGAGTCCCATGTTCATCTTGAAAGTAGGCAAGCGAATTGATTTACTTTTTATTTTACTTGATTTTATTATGAACAAGAATATATTGTGTTTGACAACACGTGATATCTGATAAAACTAGAACAAATGTTGACATATGTATAAGACTCAATATTTCTAACTCCCATACCTTTATCAAAAGTGAACCGATTTTAATGATTTATGGGATTTTGGTCATGGTATGTCTTATAAATTCATTCTACATTCAAAATATATGTATTATTAAAAATTATTTTTTTTTGTAAAAATTTGGTCAAAAAGCATGTACCCCTTACTTATTTTCGAAAAAATTTTTTTTCAAAATTTAAAATTGCGAATTTACATTTTTAATCGATTGTGGGTGCCACAATTAGTATAAAAAACACATTTAAACTGGTTTTGGGGGGTAACATTTTTTGTCAAAAATCATGCCAAAATCGAAGTAAATTTTGACATGTAAACTCTCGGATCCATAACTACCATATTTCAAACTACCATAGCTTTATCAAAAGTTAACCGATTTTCATGATTTATGGCAGTTTGGTCATGATTAATCCTATATATTATTTCTACATATCAAATATATGCATTATTAGAAATATAGAAATAGAAATATATTTTTGGTCAAAAAAGCATGCTGTCTCCTGTAGATAAATTTCATAAGTAGCATTTAGTCAACTGAATATAAAGATCATAATTTTATGGTATAATGGTATGGTATAAGCATAATAATAATATTAATATAATAAATTTAATTTTTTAAATTTATTTTCTCTCTGTGTACCATTCATTTGTATATAAAATAAAAATAAATATTCTTTTTTACAACGTTTTATTATGATTAATTTATTGATTTTTCATATATTCATATATATGTATGCTGGCTTTCGCTTCGAACGAATAAAGTGTAAATATTTTCATGGTTTATTACCTGTGCAATGTTTTGGATATTTTAGTGCTCTAATTGGTAGATGTTGTCAGTTCGGGGTTTTTTAATTAATTAAATTAAAACTATATCAAATCAGTTGGGTAAAGGAAATTAAATTTATCTGCACATTGTCAAAGACTTGTGTTCAAAGAAAAAACCAAACGTTGACCAACTTTGCACCTCATCGAATGACATAAAACCAGCAATATACATATCTATATATAAGATATATATGGGGCGCCAGCTTATCGCTTGTCGGCAAATCAAATGGAAGCCACCGAACCACGACGAGGCCGTTCGCTGCGGCGGTTCAAAGTGCAGAAACTTTTCCCGCAAAGTCTAATAAGAAATGCAAAGCCAAATGCACAGTAACTGATTTCAAATGTCGGAACGATGTGAACTCGTGCTGATACGAGCTGGACTTGAGTGTTTGTGTGTGTGCGGGTGTGTGTGTGCGGGTGTGTGTGTGCGGGTGTGTGTGTGCAATCAGTGTCGTCAGGTGAAAATTAATTGCCGACCATATAGACATGACACGGAAGATCACGGGACGGAATGAAATCGAAATCGAAATGGAGCTATTAATCGGCGCTGCAGAGTGACAAACATCTATTAGGCATTTAATTAAAAGTTTCGCACTTACCGGAGTCGAGAGCTGGCAGTGCCGACAGTTGGCCGTGTGGCTATTGTTGTCATTGATAGCATTTGAATAACCGTTCTTGTTGTCCGATACTCGGACAAAGTGTCGAACTTATGCATTTCAAGTTTCCGCCTCCAGATAGCGGCAAAGAGCAAACGCGAACACAAACACAAACATTTGCCGACAATTACTTACCAACTGCAAGATAAGCCACGGCCAGCCGCAGTGAGAGCACAGTTGCTCCACTTCTGCATATCTACGACTAGAATATGACCATATTGATTTCCTATTTACATTATTGGGCTATCATCCCAGCCGTGGGCCACTTAATAATTCGATGATTCCACGATATGCCCCAGTCGATCGCCAGGCTCAAGTGGTGCTGGCGACAGCGCACCTCTCCCAACCCCTCCCCCCTTCTAGCATTCTCCCTCTCCCTCTCTCTCTCTCTCTCTCTCTCGTTCGCTGATGTGCTTATCGCTTAGCTTGGCGTTTGGTTCCAATCTGGTTGTAGCTTTACGTGGGTGGCAGACTGACCAACGGCCGACCAACGGAATTTCAGAGGCCACGAAACTCTGTTGCAACTGTGTCCGTTGACAGGCTCGGCAGAAAAGGTCGCTACACCTGTCGGTGTCGGTGTCGGTGTCGGTGCCGATGCCGAAAGTCAATGAGTATGTAAAACACAGTGTTCTGGTCAGCCTAACCACGCAGACTACACTCATCCGATTAAACTTTTAAATAGATGTCAAACAAACTACATTCGGCTAACTACAAGGACTCGTTGTCAACGTTGAGGCTTCAGGCTGATGTCGTCACTGCCACACAGCCGCAGAGTTGTCTTAGGCCTGCACATTCACACACAAACACACACACACACACACACACGTACACACACACGTACACAGTGTCAGTCAGTCCCTCAGGCTGGCACATGTACACCTTGGCCAGTCCATGTTCAGTTCGAGGCGTCCAAATTCAACCCTGCCCTGACGCGTCGTAGCTGCGCCTCGTTTAACCGGGCCGTGACGGACAAATGTCCGAAATTTAAAACTTTAGAGATATGTCGCAGGCTGGAAAACGGGACGGCAGCCCGGACAAAGGTATGCGTGCTCCCTTGCGGGACACCAGTTCCGTTACGGCGGCGGTTGGGCGGAGCTTTGTGTGCCAGTGTCTGAAAATAGTTATATTATCTAACACGGCTTTAACACACCAACATGAAATTGGCGACATGGTCTCGGTCTAGCTTTGTGGCTATTATTGTTTCGGTCTGTGTACAAATGGTCTAAATACTTGTGCGACACAAAGTAAACAGTGGGTAAACAATTGTAGAAATCTATATGCGATGCTATTTTAAAGAGAGTGTCTAATGAATAAGAATGCTCAAACTTACCACAAATTGTTTAGTGGGCTTAAAGTACAGAATCCATTTTGAAGATTGAAATGTCATTTTACACCACCCGACGGAAAGGAAAGACTTTTCAGACCATGACCAATTAAATAATTGCATCTGTCAATCAAAAAAATGTGGATTTCTTTGAGTAGAACTAAAAGCTGAAAGAAATATAGAAAAATATTTTCTTTTACATAGTAAATAAAGCGCACAACATGCAACATAGAATTTGTTATATATATTCATTTAACATTTCAATTTCTTGTAGTCTTCCAATGTAATAAAATAAAATTAATTTTGCAATGGCTTTCATAGTCTATATTCAACATGCGTACATAAAATCATAAAAACACAATATAAATGTATTAGAGCTTTGGATGCTTTTCGTACAAAGAATACGAAAAATATTACGTTGAAATAGTTAATATTCAAGCTGCACATTCTGTTTGAAAGGAAAATCTGTAAATTTTAATATACTTAATTTTTTTTTTTTAATACATTTGAGCTGTTCCGGTTATTATATTAAATGCTTTATTCAAAACTTAAGAACATTTGAAAATACCATCTAAACAGATAGTTGTTAATATATGAGATCAATTATGTTCTTATTAAACAGAATTTTGAAGGAAATTTCGAACATGTAGATAGGACCCAACCGAACTGTTAAATATAAAAATATATTAGAAGTTAGCTTTTGCAACATACTGTGGATTATACTGCTAAAATATACCTTGCAGGCTATTCAACTTTTTAATTAATAAACATAAGTTGAAGGTGAAGTTAAATCCTCGGCAGTGGCCACATTGGTGAGGAATTCAGATTACCCAGCTAAGCAAAGGAAAATACAAATGCGCTACATACTTATATACTACATCATAAATGTAAGATTTTAAAGTTGAAAGCCGGCGAAAATTCGAAAAATAATTAATGCCTTATTTAAATATTTGTCATACATAAATGTTTATTAATTTGTAATCAACTAAAAAACACTTTAAATTGTTATTTTCTTATTGTTTGTAACAAAGTTAAATTGTTTGTTTCAGTTTTGCTTGGCTTAGCCTAAAATTTTAATTCTAGCAAAGTCTTTCCGCTGCATTCATTAGGAAAATATTTTATAGACAAATATTGATTAAGATTGCGAAATTTGTAGGACCTGTTTTTAACCTTCCTTTGCTGCTATATATTAAGTATTTTAATATTATCTTCATAAACGCCGAATTCTAGTTAATAATATAATAATAAGAACAGAATGTTCCGCATATTGTTTTCATATGCACATATCAAAAAATCCGATAATGACTTTAACTTTTTTGTCCTTTAGTGTCCTTCTCTTCTATATTTAAATAAATTGAAACATTAAATTAAAAACTAAAAATTCTGGGTCCTAAAGGTTAATAAAAACGTGTTGTTGGAATTACTGAGTATATAATACAAAACCTATAAGTTTCCGATTGTTCAAATTAATGCATTTTTAGTCTAGTTATATTTATTTGATTTTATTAAAACAAATAAGAAAATCATATACATTTTTGAACATAGAAATTCATAAATAAACACATGTATAAAGAAAATGTTCCTGCTCCCAAATCCCAGATCCGAAAATCCAAAATAATAAACATTTTTGTATGCAATTCATTTGAGTTTTAATTACACAAACAATTTGCATGTTAAGCAGATACTGTAATATACATGAGTGTATATATATATATATATGTGTGTGTGTATGTGTGTATGCATACATTTGTATGTACACGGGTATTTATGCACATTAAAAATGTTTAAGCTACTCCTTTTGTGAATTTTGAAGTCGACAATGAGATTTGTGTGTATTTCTTTGTTGTACATTGATTTAAATACTTGTGCGAGGGCTGGGATTCTAAACGGGCACATTAGAATTGTAAAACGTCGATTAAAGTTTTGTATTGCTTATTATTGTGGCGACAAAAAAAAAAGAAAACGGAAAAGAAAAACAACACGAAAGAAACTGGCGTCGCTGTGTTGGTGTACGTTAAGGGGAAACGCGAGCGAGAGACAGCACGAGCGTATGAGGGTAACGTTACGCTAGCTGTACTCTTCACACAACTGCGTTGAGTGCTGTAGATAAATGCGCAGCCATTTTTTAACGGGCGGTGCTTGGCACAGCCTGGGATCTTTGCACAGGGGAAATAGTGGGAAATTTACAAAAGTTTTTCTTATTAATGCATAATAGGATATTAATATGAATTGAAAAGCGGCAACATTCAAACCACACCAGCTAGAACATGTAGGGGCAAAATCCCACTATAAATGTCCCACAGGGCATGCAACCTAAACACTCGAGTTCAGCTTTCGTTTGGCAACTATCTATGCACTTTGGTGAGCTTTCGCGTCGGATGCCGCACAAAAGCTTCAGCGCGGAAAAGCTGTGCTGCAGTCGCGGCTTGGCAAGCTGCACCTACGTAACGCCTCGGCCAAAATGGCGTCGCTGTGGGCACGGTCATCGGGAATCGGAATGTCGATAAATCAAAGCTCCGCTTCCTCTTGCGGCCGAACGCAGCGTAGCAAGTGGCTGCGCGGCATTCATCAGAGGGAATTAATCAGAGCAGATGAAGCGACAACCGAAATAACGACGCGGCATCTGTGAAAGGTCCGCGTTATCGCTTTAATCGACATTGCTCTCAGTCCCAGTTTCAGATTCAGTTTCGGCTTCAGTTCCAGTGCGTGACGATAGCCACGACCCGTCCCCGCTTCTGGCCACAGAGCACACACACACACACACACACACACACACGCACACACATATGTCAGTTTGTAAAAAAAAAAAACAAAAATAAAAAATTGTTTGGTAAAAAGGCGCCTCGCATCGATATCAATGCGCTGACATTGACGTAAATTCTTCTGCAGGCTTTTGTCTTTGGACCCTGCCACAGTTTATTTTTTGCCCCTTCCCCCTGTCCCTTCCCCCTGCCCCAGTCCGTGACGCTTGCATCCATCAAGTGCGCGCCCAGTGTATGTCAAATTATAAATTCCTCGAAAAACGAAAAAAGAAAGGAGAATAAAATGTAAATCGAAATTTGCTGCTCGGCGCAAACGATATTCAAATACATAATGGATTTTGCATTTTGGCTGACAAGTACAAGCCCATTTAATCAATAATTAAGCGTAATCCATCAAGTACAAAGTGTCAAATGCACTCGCGAACACTTTCGCTGTCGCTCGGGCGCGGCAAAGTAAAAGGATTTCCATTACGCCCCAAAAAAGCGCATCGCTCACAACTGAAAAATCAAGTTGTCCTTGTCAAAGGCGAAAGCAAAAAAAAAAAAATAACAAAAAATACAAGAAGACACAACACGAAACAAATCCGCGCTCGTCACATCTGCATGTCAAACCAGCAGAAGCGAACAACCCCCGAGCCGGAGCGCCGTCTGTTACAGTCAAGATAGCAACGGCAGCCGGCATTATCTAAGCCGAAAAGCCAAAGCCAAACCCAATGCGACCCACCACTTGGTCGAGCGTGGCCCGCGGGGCCGAGACGGGGTCTGTGTCTGTGTCTGTCTCTGTGTCTGTGTCTGTGTTGTTCCAGCTATTCGTAAATGAGTCAATGGATCTGTAACAACAAATGTCCATTTTTCAATTTACCTGCGTGTCGCACTCAGTTCCCATCCCCATCCTCATCCCTTGCCCTGCCTTGCCCTGCTCTTCGCTTGTTGTGCCCTTGCCCCGCAGCCAGCATAAATTGAATCTCGTAGTACTCGTGAATAAATAAACAAACACCCACCGAATCGCTCTATAAATTAGCCCCTGACCAGTGGCCGGTGACCAGTTGGTTGGCCAGCGGCCAAATGACCGTGAAATTTTCCCAATATGCTCTGTTTCATTATTGCGCCCTCGCCCTCGCCCTCGCAGTCAGCCGCAGCCCCTCATCAGCTCATCCCCTCATCCCCTCATCCCCTCACTTCACTCGTTTAGCATTAAGACCACGACAATTCGAATGGGCATTTGTATTTTGTGTGTATATATACATATATATTTATATCGGCCTGCACTTATGTGTAGCTGGACACATAAATTATGCCCTGCTCCCCGCTCGGCTGAGTGCATAAATTTTGATCGCTTCGGCATCGCTTCTTCCGCTAGTTAACATAATTTTCAAAAACAAAAACAAAAAAGAAAAGCAACTGCTCCAGTTTCTTGCTCACATCTTTGGCGTAACATTTGGCATGAGCAGTTGACAGGAAATTTATATGCCACAATTTGTCAGTTATTTGCAATATTCAGAGACAACGTCCTTTGCAATGGTAACTGGACATCGGAGCAGTTTCGTTTCGAGTCATTATTTATATTCATATGTACACAGTTGTTAGACGAGCTGACCATTTGAAGTAGGCACGTTTACTGACTTTTATTAAATTGCCTTTTCTGGAGTGTCTACAATTTATCTACAAGGGAATCGTATTTATTGATTTGTTGTTTATATGTCTATCAATAACTGAACAAATGCTGACAGTGGACATTTAAAAAAATTTCAAGATTTTTGTACTTAAATTAAGTTAAAATTAAAATTAAAAAATTAATTTAAAATTCATTCAGTCTGTTTTATAATTAATTTAATTTATAATGTTTTCGTTAAATATGAAAAAATACGCATTTTCACAATAATTTTAGTTCATAGTGCCAAAATATTTAATTACATCAGCCTAAAGCCTATTTATTGACCTGGTTGTTGCAAACCAGAATTAATTCGAATATACAAAAATCTCACTATTTTGATTGCTTATTATTGTTTTTGTTAATTTTTAATACAAAACGTATTCACAAATTTAAAACTACTTTCGGTCATTTTTGACTATTTTTGACCTTCACTAGAAAAAAAATTGCCTATTTAAATAAAATTCCTTTGAACAAACGCCAACGCTTTTCACAGTCTCCCTGCAGCCACATAGATACGAACCGCAGTCAATCCTTGAGTCCTTGAGTCAACAGCTCTCTGGCAACAACAACAACAAAAACAACAAATACAACCACGCCGAATATAATCAATATACATAATTCTGTTGTGCTTGGGGATGTCAGACAGTGTCATATCTCAACATAGATTTTCGATTTATTTTATCTGCTTTGCTTTGCACAATTATTTGCTTGTCGTTCGCTGGCTATCCTTTTCGTTTCTTACTCTGTTAACAAAGTTGAGAAGAGTATATAAGTTTGTTAAGGTCATATTCTATTTGTGCACTTTTCACCAGTAGATTAGCGATTAAATTCGAGCCAAGTTATTCGCTAACACAAAATACCAAAATCGATATTTTTGATTTTAAATGATTTTTGATTATCTTTAATTTGCAGTTTAAGAATCACAGAAAACGGGGGTTTCCCACCTCTTTTTAGTTGTTATTACACGGTGAATAGTGTGTTGCATAGTCGGTTGATTCAAATTATTACGTTTTTTACTTAACATATTTATTTATGATTCGTATATGAAATAAGATACCCTGTCTAATAAAATATTGCCAAAGAACAATAGTCAAACATGATTTCGGTCAGAAGTTATAAAATTGATTTTAAGACATTGATACTAAAATCAAAAACAAATTTGTTTTTTCTTTCTTTCTCTATAATTAATTATGGTTACGAAGCTATCGGATGATGTCAACACGATCATAAAGTGATGAATACATATTAACATTTCATTTCAGCAATTCGTTGCGTTCATATCATAAGAGTTCATGTCATTTATTTTCAGCCGAAATACTCATTAAGGCTTTTACCGGCTAATGTAAACAACTTGTGCGTGTTTGCATCAGTGTGTGTGTACGTGTGTGTGTGTGCGTGTGTGTATGGGTGTGTGTAAGGTAAAATGAAATACAACACAAACACAACGCACACGCACACTTGTGCCTTGGTATTGAAATTTATGAAAGGCCATCGCAGCATCAAAGCCAATTAAGATACTGGCACTGAATACATACAAGCTTTAAAGGAATACACGACTAATTTCTGCGACAAAGCCGACAAAAGATCGCGTCCAGTGCCCGGATTGGGACGGAACGGGACGGGATGGGTCCACTTTTGTCGCAGCGGCACTTTTGTCGCAAACACTGGCCGTAAAATTAAGAACTCTGATTGGTAACAAATGTTTTTGTTCATTCGAGTGATAAAAACGTAGCGAACTGAAAAGATATAAAATTCTCTTTAGTGTCTTCTCAGCGCATCAATGATAAAATATTTAAATGAGCGACGAATCCGAAGGCAATCGGACATTCAGGAAACCGAAAACCGCAGACCAGCGACCATCCACCGGAGACCAGAAACCTTAATGGCTGTGCGCACGCACTGGAGCTATGTAAGTATCTAAACGGCGGCATAGACAACCTGGCCAACATGGACAACATGGACAACATGGACAACATGGACAACAGAGCGTGGCCAAGGGCAAAGTGTGAAACGCCAAAGGAGCCCAATAGCATTCGTTCTGTTTGGTTGTTCGTTCAGCTGGCTTGATAAAATAAAACCAATATGAATACGGTCAGGCTAGGATATTAAATTACAGTCCGAACGACTTTGCGATTGACAAGTGGGGGAAAGGGGAAAGGGGGAAAGGGGGAACGGGGCTGGCACTCGTGCTGATTGAGGCAGCCAAGTGCCACAGAAATGTCGGCAGGACAAAGTCAAGCGGCTCTCAAACTGGAGACGTGACAGTGAACGGGAACCGGGGGAGGCTCGGACCTGGCCAAGACAATGCGCAGACGGACGCGACGCAATCATAAAAGGCATAAACAGTTGTAAAGAGCAAAACCACAAAGGGCGTAGAGTTAAAAATTGAGCACTAAAACGTTATCGAAAGCGGCTCGGATTAACCAGGGGCTGGACAGGCAACAACGTCAGTCAGTCAGACTCAGACTTAGGCTGGGATGTGGACTGACTCGGCTGGACAGGTAGACAGCAGGTAGTCTATTTCAAAATATCGTATGCATCTTAAAGATACTTGTACAACATTATGATCATTACTCTGCGTAACCGATACGCAACTACTCTCCTGCTCTCGCTCTCTCTCTCGCTCTCTGTCGATCTCGCTCTCTCGGCCATTTAGCTGACCTGGCACACTGCGTGTGATCGATCGGCCGTGCAATTAAAATAAGATCTACCCAGTTGGCGACGGTGCCATCCTGGCCGGACTGAGCCGAGTGAGCGACCCACAGCGGCGCTATTGTCCTGCCTGTGTCCCATTCACAAGTGTCGCGTCTCGAATGGTGAAATAGTGAGTCGCAGATAAAAAAGGACTCGCAGCATTGATAAGAATTGTGACTGGACCAAATGTCTGGCGCCAGTGTCGCCTGGCTCCGATTGCGGGACACTTTTCACGAACCTTCTTCATTCATCAGCCAGTCAAATTTAGGTCACATTCCCAATACGTTTTTTATGCCTACGTTGCCCCATTAAAACTGATAAACGAGGCATAAAAAAAGTTGTTCACATGTACGTAAACACATGAAGTATAGAAGAGGTAGAAGGGCAAACACTCGACACGATCAAGTACCTCTATATATATGTATATATTTTTCATAATTAAAAGTCTTAGTTTGCCATTAGAGGATATGAACTCTTTAAATTCAGGTTTCATATCCTCTAGTCAATCGATTAGAAAAATCAGATTAGAGCTTATTGAGCAATCTGTTCATAAATTACAAAAAGAGTATATTCGATTTTTCAGTTTTGCTTTTTGTTTGTCCGTTAATCCGTTTGCAAAATTTGCATATTCTCCAGTTTTAAGTTTAGTGGAACTAAGATAAGCAAGATTTATTTTACTAAAAATCGAATCCTTTGAAATTAAAAAAATGTTATTTTCCAAATTTAAAAAATTCCTCAATTTTAGACTTAAATATAGTACTAAATCTAATCAAATTTGTGCTTCCATTATTCAATTTTACTTAACGTTTATTAACGGTCTATAAACGAAATGAAGATAATCCCTACCTCACTAAAAATATATATACGAAAACAAAAAAATGTTATTGAAATCTTTTAACAAAACGGTGTAGTGCTCTTTATTACTTGATAATAATCAGATGCATTATTTTAAATAAGATTAAGATTGAAACACCTCCGCGTGTTTGCATTTCGGCTCTTGAGCATTTAACGACAATGGCCGCCACGTTTAACATTTGTGGAAGGCTTATCTAAACATTGCTCTACCCTTAATTGAGTTTTATGCTACGTTTCGGGCTTTTGGCATTGATTCTTGGGGGTTGCAACCGAAATGCTTGGGGCACATAAATTACAACACGTGTTTCAGATTACATATTTATTCAATGTACTTACAGGGCAGCGTATATATTCTTGATCCGAAACGAAGCTATTTAATATAGCCACACGCAGTTACTTATGTTCGGGCTCAAAGATTATGTGGACTAAATAGAAAGATTGAGAAACCACCCAATACCAATCGCCAGCCTTTCAAATTAAAAAGAAATATATCATTTATGTTGGATTGGTAATGTATACACATATATGTACATATATCAAGCATTAATTGCCTTCGAAATGACTTGTTTTGTTTTGCACTTAATAAGAATGATGACTGCGAAGAACAAGGAAATCACGTACACGATTCCACTGATTGAAGTATCCTATCAGAAAGTGATTTATAGAAACTTACTCTGGTATAATGAATGAATGATGAAATTTTTGTAAATAAAATACTTTAATTATATAAATAGGGTATGGGGAATAGGGTATATTCCAAATTTTGCTTATGATCTTGAAAAATTATAAGATACAATTTTATTATCGATTAGTTTGCTTAAGCTAGAGTCTCGGGATAACCTGCGATATCTAATACAAACTGACACAAATTTTAACATACCTTTGTATAAGACTCCATATTTCAAACTACCATAACTTTGTCAAAAGTGAACCGATTTGATGGTATTTTGATCATGATTTGTCATATAGATTGATTCTACATTTCAAATACGTGCATTATTGAAAAACATTTTTTCAAAATAAACATGCTTTCTGCTTGCTAATTTTTTTTATAGCATTTTGGTTATGAGATGTCCTAGAAATTGATTCTGCATTTTTAAGTGCACAAATAACGCCAGCCTATATGTTTTAGTTGTTATTACGCTGTCGGTCATATCCGACTGCAACGTTTTTTTTTGAAATATTCGATTATCATTAAACGTGCAAAGAGCAGGGAATATAGCTAGTTAATCGACTAGTTTTGAACATGTTTTTTTGTATATTTTCAGTACCAAATTATTAAAAGTTAATATTGATTGCTTAAGAAACAGTTCAGTTTTCAATGGGTATAGGGTATAAAAAGGTCAGTGTAGACTAATACACAATTTAGTGTATAAAAAGCTTTTATTATTAACGTATTTTTATTAACGTATTTGTTAAAAGTTAATATTGATTGCTTAAGAAATAGAAACAGTTCAGTTTTCAATGGGTATAGGGTATAAAAAGATCAGTCTAGACTAATACACAATTTAGTGTGTGTATAAAAAGCTTTTATTATTAACGTATTTTTTTGTTTGCATTGTTTCAATTGTGTTTCAAGTTTTTTACTTTGGCAACTTTGAAGTGAGTTTTGAGCATTTCGTTGGAGCCCATTCGCTGTTCTCATATTTAAATTGGCGCCGGCGCCACCTGTCAGACCGTCGCTGTATTTTTGCACGATCCGGCTGTAACAATCGTGTATTTGCTGGCGCTGCCGCGCACTGCGCTCCTGCGGGTGCCCAGGAGCGTGGCGATCGCCAACGACGCAGTTGCAGTGTGGCCGGGCCCGAGGACTGCGAGAACAATGTTCTCGTTACACAAAAATCATGTTTTCTGCGCTTGCCCTTGGAGGTCGGTCGTGGCCAGCGCTTGGCAAGCTGCAGAGTTCAATTGCGCAGGCGGGCCACACAGCGATGGCAGCTGTACCCCGGAGGACCAACAATGCGCATTGGCGATGGGAGCGCCGAGGGGAGGCATTCATTCAAACTGGCCAGTTCAGGTTTCATTTGATATTTGTGGCGTCTATTTTGCGTCGCCAGCGTCCTCAACCGCAACGACCCTGATCTTCGCAGAAGTTATTGTTTGGACTGGCCAGCCTAGTGTCCATTGAGCAAATGCTCAAATCAGAAGACGAAGATGTAGGAAAGTGGCTAATGCGCCGACACCCCGCTGCGACGGTGTGCGTGAGGGCACAGTCGTCTTTAATTGAGTTATACGACTGACCCTTGGTGGTACCTGGTCCAGGTCCAGGTCCAGGTTCAGGTCCAGGAGGGTTGCCAGCGGCTTAATGTTGAATGTTTTGACATAAATAAATGCCTGAATACTTTTAAGTGATCGTATTCTGTTTGACTTTCTATGCCCAAAACAGTTTGGCATGATTTATGATGCTCGATTTGGCAACTTCCATATAATATAGATCTCTCTACACGGCAGATGAGGATGTGACCGATATTACCCACATTCAGGCAGTTAGGAAATGACAATAGCTGATTAATTCCATGCGACAATAAACAGTCGGGGAGGGGTGGCTTTAATAGCCTATGCCAATTGCTAGTCTACAGTTTCTTTATAGAACATATATATTTTTGTATAAGAAAATATAATTTTTAAATGTTGCAAAGATAGGTATTAAGATTAATATTATATTGTATTTATTAAGTTTAGCTAGCTACTTTCTTAGTTTCTTCCTTTAGTCAAAAAATATGTAAAAAAAATTTGTATAATTTATAGAACTTTGTTTTTTTGTTGATTATTGAGATAATAACTTACAGTAGATTTAAGGCAGCCAGTTTTAACCTTATTTAGCTATGTATAAATAGTTTTGCTTTTTAAAACATTTGTTTCCAAGTAGATTTGAAATGTATTTGAATCCAATTGGGTAAATTTAAAAGTAGGCTACAGTTTATAAATTTCAAAATGTATTGCATACTTTTGGGCTGCCCGAAATAATTCAATTGAGTTTGTGACCAAAGACAATATCATGTTTAATAATAAATATAATAATATTTATAATATATATTTATATTTATCTTTTGTGGGATTTTATCTATCTATCTATCTATTCTTTTTTTAATATCCAAAATCTACATTTATCTTATCTACTAGCATGTTTTTGTTTTTTTGACTGCATGATATTCCTTGTTAGGCTGACAGGCTGATTCAATTTGCAATGGCGACCTGTATTTATTAAAAATGCTTAAAATACGGGTTATTGGTTTTATGTAAATATATGTAACAGGCACAAGGATGAATTTTTTCTTCTTGGTCAGCATAAACAACTGATTCGATCTACTTAGACATGCCTGTCCGTCTGTATAAAAGCGTCGATTTCAGAGACGACAAGAATATGAGCAACTTTGAAAGGTAGATTCTTCAATGTTATCCTCAGCTCAAGTCTATAACAAACTATTGATAACTATTTATATATCGTTGACAGATGGAGAGTGATTACAATGTAGTATCCACCTAACACAAATCTAATCCTAAATCCTTATTAATCGAATAATTAAATATCTTAAACGGTGCAAAACATTTTATTCCAAATTACACAGATACGAAATTATATGTATATGATTTACTTTTAGGATATTCAATTTCTGCTTTTTACACACATACATATGCATAGCACCATTATAACCATCGAATCTATTTAAAATGTATACTTTAGCCATAGTCAAAACCTTTCATAATTTTCTACCTCAAACAATTTAATTAAAACTTGACTGTGTTTTTTTAAGCAGAATGCCATTTAAAATTCCATTGTATTTCATGTGCTTAAAAATATGAAAATATCCTTTGACAAGTAGACAGGAGAATTGACAGACTGATGCCAGCTCGTATGAATATACTATAATAAATTATATATAAATATTTTAATTTACCAACAATTATTTTGATATTTACAAATGTTAACTAATATTTTATCCCTTATATTATTTCGAGTAACATGTGCATTTATTTTCTATTTAATATGTATTGTATATTTATACAAATATATATCTATCTGTCGACCTATATGTATGCTTTTTACGGGATCTACATTCGCTTTCTTTTATGCTTCCTTGTTTTTATTAATTAAAATGATCACAGGGTACAAACACAAGTTGAAGTGCGCTAATTACTTTTTCTATTAAATCGTTTTTAAATAAATTTCTAAATTAAAAAATACATTAGAAATAAATGCAAAATTTAATTTGTTTGTTTGCATAGATTTTTTCCGTTATATGCATCTTTTTTTGAGTATTTATACGATTTGGATTTAATAAAAAGTCAGGATTAATAACTTATTTGAGGTTTAGTTACAAATAGTTGCATAATTTCTTAACATAATTCGATTGCTTACAAACAAAAATATTTCGAATTTTTGATACACCTGATTCTTAATTTATATTTCGTAATCTTTTAATTGAGTCCTTATAGATTTCCTTCAATTAGTTGTAAATGGCATTGTTGGATCATTCTTCCATAAAAATGGTATATCTGAAAACAAAAATAATAAACTTTAGTTAAGTTACGCAATAAATAATTATGAATTTATTTTATGCAAACCAGAGTATCTAAGGCCAAAAGTACGAACGCCTTTGAAGTTATGCACTGAAAATATAAAGAGAATATGTATAAGGATTATTATATTATGTTTTATTGTTAGACTATAGTAAGTTATATAAGTTTAGTTATATTTTATTTTACTTAGAATATAAGTGATGTATTTTATGCATCACATATTTTATTATAAAATTATGATACCCTCTGGCAGCGTATCAAGGGAAGTGTATGAAAATCAACGAAGTGTGCAGCAGGCGGCAGACTGTTTGTCTGCCAAGTTACTTTTATTCGAATGCATATCTTTCCCATTGGAATGTCAATGAATGAATCAATTTTATGCCGTATACAAATTTACGTTTGTCTTAAGGTCAGAATTAAACCCACATCGGCATTTGTGCCTCGCCAGATCTGAGACATCAATAAGATTAGCCATAAGATAAGAAGTTTCCGGTCAAACCAAAATAAATGAAAGAATATCTTGACTACACTGGTGGCAAGAAATAAAGGTTCCACAGTCGGAGAGTATTGAATATGATAAGCATTTTTTTTTTGTCTTTGCTGGAAAATATCAATTTTGACTTTTGAGCTTGTTACATTATATAGTCAAAAATAGTTTTTAAATAGGTAAATAAACAGAATACTCGGAGAGCATTTAAATTAAATTATATTGCGAGTAAACGAACATGTTGTTAAACGTTATAGATTTAACCTGTTGTCAATTATATTGGCCACGTCTGTGTACTGCGGCAAGAAAGACAAACTAAAAGAGGTCGTAAATGAAGCCCCAATACATATGCGATGTTGGACGGCAGTAGAAACCAAATAAACACGTCGGCTGCCATCCGTTCCCCACACTTCAAAAACCGGCTAATTAATGACGTTTCCCTGTTCGTTCCCGGGCCCGATCTCTCGGAGCTGAGGTCGCAGACTCACTGAGACCCAGCGCTGTCCAGAGCGGTGCCATTTTTGGTTGCTTTGGTGACGGTGACGGTGACGGTGACGGTGTCGTAAGTGAAGTGCCAATAAACACGTGATTTACTTCGGCTCAGGCCACGGTCAAAGAGATGCGCGGAAAGGGGCTCGCCGCACTTAGTCGACTATGTCTTTGTGTGTGTGTGTGTGTGTGTGTTTGTTTGCTTGTGTGTGTGACAGCCAAAATCATGAGGCTTATCGCTTCCATCGGCCATCAAGATTCCGCTCATTAATTTTGAAATTAGGCGGGTTTTCAAGAAGAGCAAAGAAATGATGTCCAGCTAAAGCCCAAATAAACTGCCCGTTGTCCGTTGTCCGTTGTCCGTTGTCCGCTGCCGCTGCCGAAGTTGTCCCGACCCCGATGCATTTCACTCGCAGCGACCGACCATGAGTGCATAAATTAATTAAGTCGGTCGGAATGTGGACGTGTATGTGCCGACCTTTTGTCTGGCACTGTAGCACTGTAGCACTATATAGCAAAGGCAGCGGTGTCGTCGTCCGTCTGTCCGCCCATCTCTCCGTCTGCCGCGCAATGGCGGCTGTTGCTGTTGCTGTTGCGCAGACAACGGCTCGTATGGGCAGGGCGCTTATTCAGATTCAGATTCAGATCCAGATTCAGATGCATGTGCTGGCTGGTTGGTTGGTGCTGGTGCTGCTGCTGCTGCTGGTGCCCAACTGGCTCGTAGGATGTTGTAAATTAAAAGCCGCGGCTGGTCCTTTGTGCCGTGCAGGCTGAGTCATTTGCATTTTGCCTACTGCTGGCCTGATTATGAAAGATGCTGCGTGGGTGATAAATGACCATGCCAGACTCGATGCGGATGCGGATGCGGCACGGGCCCACCCCGTTGCCCCAACGCCCACCGATTGTTGCATTTTCAAACACTGCCGAAAATGTTAAAATTTTCAACCCCAGCGCAAATGCCAGCTCGTTAACCCCTTGCTGAGACGTCGGTGGGAGATTAGCTGACGGCCTTTCAAAATTTATTTGTCTTCATCCCTCTCCCCCACACCATCCCCCTCTATCCAATTCTCTCCCTCTATCTCGCTTTCTGCCTCTATTTCTGCGGCGAATGCAGCGAGCTCTGACAAGGGTTGTGGACGAGGGCCACGACCCAAATGCCAGCATCAACGCCAATCTAATAGATTCCGATTGAGATTTAATTATTTCACTTAATTTTCTAGCTGACTTCATGCGGCTGACTTTGCGCTTAACTTTCATGTCCACGTCCTTTAACAAGTTAATGAAGCGAATAAATTTCTTGGCAATTATTTTGCGGATTGTTTTAATTGACCTCAAGATGCTCGACGCTGTCCGGGCTGTCCAGGAATGTGCAAACGGACAAATGGATGGATAAAGGCGATGAATATCGTAATTTACCAACTAATTTGCAGTAGATTAAATCATTATGCTGCCAAAAACGAATTGGTTTGCTCAAAGGATGCCAACCGGTGTGGAATGAAAGCTTTTAAGTGCAATACATTCTTCTTAATACACTCAGAAAAAATACAAACAAGTGTGCGCCACAAATTCTTATTTATCTCAAATTTTCTAAAAAACAACTTGTCATAAAAAATTTTGACATTTTCTGATCAGAAAAATAACGAAAAACTCTAAAAAAAAAGAAAATGTTTTTCCCTATTTTAACTGGAAATTTTTTATGTTGTTTGCTTTGCAATTTTAACAAAAATTTTGTTGTTATTTATAATGATGAATTAAAGTTCACACTCAATTTAAGAATATTCAAGAAGCATAAATTTAATCCCGCTTTTGCTTAAACTCAGAACAGCAATTTTCGCCAAGTGTACTCTTGTTTTCTAATCATTATTAGAGCTCAGCGAAAACAAAAATTAAAGATTCTAAATAGTAGTGCAGACTAACAATCCATATAGAGGCAACAACTTTGGTAGCCTTGTCCTGGTCCTTGCCATTGTCCTGTCACTGTGTCGAGCTGCCAACTGGAGGCCGGACGCTTTGTTTATGATGAGTGATTGTTATGAGTTGTCAAAAAGGCATGCGACCCAACGAAGTGTGGTCTGAGTCTTTCACACTGTGTGTGTGTGTCTTCTGTCTGTTGAGAAGGAAATCCAGCAGGATTTGTTCAAAATATGCCGCCAACATATGCAAATATGTTTGGCCACACAACCCAAAAGCGGAGGCTGCCACAAGGTGGCGCACTCCCGCTCCCGCTGAATAAGTGCGCAGACTGTAGACGAACGCCACGTGATGTTTCCACCCTCACGACAGTGGAAACCTATCAAAGTAAGCCGCTTGGTGACAATCAACCCTGCCTGGTGCTTCAGTCGCGCTGAGAGTTTGCTTTAATGTTTTGACAGTAAAATAAACATATCCAAGTGCGGCTCTTGCCAAATGAGTGCGGGTCTGTGTGTGTATGTGTGTGTGTGCCCATAGATGTCAAATATAATTTATCATCTATAGAGCATCAAAGCCCGACAGTTTGCCAGGAATGCGATTCCCCGGCGCTGCCAAGGCCAAGGCCAATCGAGTCGCTGGCATCAGCAAACAATGAGTCGAGAACAGCATCATTATCAGTCCGGTTTGCAACATCGAGTACAAGTTCGAGTACTCAGCTGCCTGTCTGCCCCCCACCCCACCCTCTGCCCGAGGGGGTGTTTCACAGGAACTGTGCTCAATAGCTGTGATTTATCACTGAGAATACGATTGTTTTTGTGCATTGCTTTCTCTGTTTGGTAAACACCTGATTGGTGTCTGTTCATGGACTTTTATTTAATGGCCCAACAGGCTAAACTTTTTCTAACTCTGTCCGTTATTTTGGCCCAAAAGCTGTTGAGATTTTGTGGTGGACAAACACTTTACTCGAAGGAAGCGCATGGAATCCTTTTAAATAATTAATGTCAATTAGAGACAAAGTTAATTTTGGCCATCATCAGTCTGATTGCGATGCTGTCGCTTGAAAAGGTCTCCGGACTCCGCCTGGCGCTATTCTCATGATCTCCAGGTAGCACTGGGGGATGTGGATGTGGCCAGACCCCAGCAGTCTGTCATAAATATTTTATAACATCAATTACAAAGCACTTAACTTTCATGAATTTAATACGAAAGATGCCACTGTTGCTCCTGCACTTCATCTCCTCTCTCTCTCTCGATGCTCATTTATCTCATATGCCAAACAATCAGCACTCAACAGGAAGAGCAATCATTTTTTTTCATTTCTTTTTCTTTTTTTTTTTTTGTATGCCGCTTTACTCGCAGGGACAAGTGTAAGCCGTCAGGAACACGTACATACATATGTATAAGCGCTTATGTGTGTGTGTGTGTGTGTGTGTGTGTGTGTGTGTGTGTGTGT
>SCDS01000197.1:0-55885 GCA_004149465.1 Drosophila nigromelanica | reverse complement strand
ATATTCAGGTTTATCTGAATAATGCCAATTTTCTGTTTTTCTGTTAAATAATTACTTTTACGAACATTTAAAATAATTATAAATTGATAATTATAAAATGGCTGAATATTTGAACATTTTTAATAATTCTCACAAAACCGGAAATATTACTTAGTACAACATAACATCTCCTAAATTATTATCAACGAATCCCTTTGTAATAAAGTGGGCACATGTAGTAAGTGGTCTTATCCTTAAATTCTTACTCTCCACTTATATCCCATTTGGGAAAGTGTTTACGCACTAATCCACAATATCCAGTTCAACATTAAAATTGAAGTGTAGACTGGCATTAGAATTTTTAAAACATTATCTGAAAATTTTATTATATACAGATCTGCGAAAATTGTAATGATTGGCTTATAAACAAAATGTTGCAATCAACAGCTTTTTTACTTTGTGAATAGAGATTAGAATGCATGTCTGAATAAGAATTTGTTCTTTTGTAATTCCATATATCCGAAAGAAGTTTTAATATTGATGCAGAGTCGGCTATTGAATTGATTGAGAGAATAAAAATAAATAGAAATTGCTTACACAGAAAATGTTTATCGTTGTGCAATGGCCATTAACGCGTTATAACTCCTCAATAAGCTTTATATCGCCAATAGCAAAGAGGCAATTGCTCAAAACTCTCAGTTCAATAGCAATGGCAGCCACATAAATCATTTAAAATACTCACGAAATCAAAGCGATTGTCACCTCGCAACCGAAAGCGCTTTTAAAATTCGTAAACTGTCACAGGGAATACAATAAACACGACGCAAGTCGAAAACATTTCATTGCAAATATATTGAATATAAATTTTTGCTCTGTCGTCTATATTCTGATGGCCCATTTGACGGGCCATTTTAATTCAATTGCTGGATTTTGCAAAAATATGCAAATTTGTGGTGCTGAAATATATGAACAATTTTATGATAAATGACATGATGGATTTTTCGCAAACAGTGTTAGGCACCTTAAAGGCAATTTTGTTCAATTATTTTTATTTGAGAACAGAACTTTGATCGAGTGTTCCCATAAAAGTTAATATGAAATGAAGGTATTGTAGACTTACTTTCGGCTTATGTCCATTGTCCGTAGCCCGATAGATTGCAGAATTTGAATTCTATTCAAAATTGACAATATAATTTCTTAATGCTGCCTATAAAAGTGCCAGCATTGCTTGCTGGATGTAAGTAAATAATTTCAACCTAAAATTTCAACCATTCCCTAAATAAACTTTAATGGAACATTTTTTTTTTGGCCTTGCGGCTAAGATTGTTGTTCCTTGAGCTTGTGTTAAACAAATAACTTTGTTATAAATTTCAAATAGTAATAAAAAATAATAGTTAATGAAATAACGAAAATTTTTAGAAAGCTTCAATGTTTATATGTAAGAGAAAACAAATTTGAAAGTTTTAGTTTGCGCTTATTAGCAAATTTATTGCTCATTACTACATTTAAGGACAGCAAGAATACCATTGAAACATTTGAAAGTGCTCGTAGAAGATAGAAACAGGTTAGATTTCAGTTGCATGCATTATTTTGTTTAGCTCGTCTTGGGCAACATGCCGAATATACCAGGCTTTAGGTTGTTGACATCCTGAACGGTAAACTCGCCAGCAATGTGGTCGTTCATAATAAGCGTGCGCTTCTTGGCGGCATCCAGATGGTGGGCCTCGAAACGAATCTCGAAGTCGAGTTCGGGCATAATGGCTGTAGTTGAATCTTCTGGCCACCAGAACTTGTTAATGTAGTATGAGCCCTGCAATTTGCGGTTAAAGCGTAAGTGATGAATTTTGTATTTACCCTAAAAGAGGCGACTGTAGAGTGTACGGTAGCCGGGACTACACAAATCCGGTACTTACCTTTGCGATCGGACAGTTGTCGATAATGTTGCCGTATTCGCGAATGAAGCCGTGCAAGAATCGGCCAACTGGTGATTTGTTGGCAAAGTTAAGGATTCGACAAATATTCAAGGTGGTGTTGAGAGTGCTTGAGTAGTATGGGTCCAATTTATTGGTAATGCGCACCTCCAAGTGGACATCCACATCGGACAGTTCCTGGTGCACTTCCAAGGAGAAGTTCAGATGCGGATCCGAGTTGTCGAAGGTAACCTTGTGGCTAACCATTTTTTCGTCACTCCAAAGCTTGATTTCCTTGAACTTGGGTCGCAGCATTTTCTGGCGAATGCAACTTAATCACTTAAAAAAACTCAATAGGGATACACAGTGATTACTTACCTCAGCGAATGCGCCATAGCAAAGGACTAAAAGTATTTGCAACAGAAGGAAACTGTTTAGCCACATGATTTATGGTGTCTGCCGGTCTGTCCATAAGCCCCTCTGTATATATAGTGCTGAGAGACTGTCACATAAATTCGAAAATAATTTTGTATCGATGTTATCGGAAAAAGGGCTTAAAATAAAATGCCTGAATGATTTTAAAGTCAATAGAACACTTAGTTGACTCAATTTGCCATGGCAATATGCGATTTCATCTGGTCTCCTAATGCCCAAACCTATTTGGGGTCCATTGATGCTTGACCCTTTGTAATTGATATAATATAACCCATCTGTAATTAGGAATAATCAATCAGTAAATATTTGAACGAAGATGCGTGCAGAGTTATTTGAAAGTTTTTACGTATTATCTTTCATGTTGATACTAACCTGTCCTTTGGTATTCGGATGGGTAAGTTCAGATAATGCTTCTTAAAATAAGTCCGTTTTCAATAGATTTTCATTCTTTTACATTCAGCGCTCTTTCAAGATCATATTCACGCGCTGTGAATATGACGCAAATTCCAAATTGGTGGATGTAAAAATGCGAATAGAAAATAAGAGTGAAACTACTGTCAATGCCGTTGTCAACACCTTAGAGGTATTAGAGGATGTAGATATGTCGGCCAATTTGGCACTGGAGACAGACTCGGGTAACTACACCAACCTCATCAGTAAGTCTCTGAATATTTGCAAGATGTTTAAGGATCGCAACGCGGATCCTTTAGCTCGATTGATGTACCAAGATTTGTTGGTTTAAGGAATGCCCCGTATTGAAGGGCACCTACACTCTGAATGATTACACCGTGGATGAGGAAATGCTACCCAGCTTTCTGCCAGAGACAAGCTTCAAGTTGACCTTACGTTTTAGCAAGCCCAAAGGCGAACATATCTTCAAAAGTGTTATCTATGGACGCATTGATAAGTCGAAGGGCTTCAACAATCTGAAAATGTTCAGTATGGGCTAATTGCCTAAGCGTTAGAATGTCATATTGTATGTGCTCGTATGTATTTGATGTTCAATAAAGGTGTCTTGTCTTGAATGATATAAATTTGTCAACACTTCTGTCTTCAGTTTAAATTATAGTCATCGTGCAATATGCGGGTATGCGGGTCGGGTCTTCTGCCTGTACTGTTTGCCTGATTTTAGTATGCAAAATGGCTTTTGTCGCACAATTGACGTCATTGTCGGCTCTGGGGCGTCATCGTCATCGCGTCGTCCTCTCCTGCCTGTTCATCAGCCAGAAGCAGGGGCAGCGGCAGAGTCACCTCCATCGTCACGTGTTTGCCTGCTCGACTGCGAAATTCGCATGTTTACCCGACGGTGACAAGCTGTCTGCAGGCAGCGAATTGATGACGCTGATAATAGCCACCAACGAGCGAAGGCAGACGGATGCGGAGACGGAGGCCAAGACGGCGATGTACCCCAATGTGAAACAGACGACAATGATTTAGAGCGATTGTTGCATGCCATGTGCTTGGAGGTTTGAAGCACTCGACTGCTGATTGGACTGATATCGTTAGGAGCATAAATTAAGGGTTACCGGCGATGCTTTGGTTACTGTTGCTGTAGTTAGATATTCCCTCATTAATGCCAGTAAATATCAATCATGTAGTTAACAAGAATCTGATCTCGAACACTATTTAAACAGCATTTGTTAAACAATTCACGTAAGGGAGCCTACGAACAATTTCTACAGAAATGCTTGTAAAGTTTGCCGACATCTTTCCAAACATAATAAAACCTTGCAAATAGTTAACTACTTTTCTCTTTTTGCAATTTTGAATGTTTTTTTCCAGAAAACAAGCATGACGACTGGGCTGTGAAAGGGTCTTTCGGCATTGTTCTCTACTTACTGTAATTAAGGATGCACTGCACATCGTTTTAGCCAAGAGTCGTTGACAGCCGTAATGTCTCGGTAAGTCTCGTGAGTCAGTAACCGACAGTGAGAAAAAAAAATGTACTCCTACCCAGAAATAAATTTATCTAAGCTCACGAGTACCCACATAAAGACGGCTATAAATTGTCGCAAAGGCTTCGTAAAGTGCAATAACTTAGAAAATGTGCGAATTCTTATACACTTACATATATATGTATACAATACACATTATTTTTATATATCAAAGCTTCTGTTAATTGTTGCCAGTTCACGTCTGGGCCTTACTTGAATAATGATCTAGCGGCATTCGCGTCTGATCCATCCTTTTGACCAGACCCGTTTCTTTACAGTTTTATTTGTTGTTGTTTGCCATTGGTATAATCATTTCGTTCCCGCATTTGAAAACGTTTTTTAAATTTGCTGCGACATTTGTAACGCAAAGGATTTCAAATTATTCAATCTATCAACCTTGCATAGGCATAATCATTACATACTTAGCTGCCATCAGATGTTTAAAAATTTTTATTGTTTCGCCAATATTTTATTTTCGAATAACTCGTATGAGTAAATAAATAAATATAATGCAACTGCCGAAAGTAAAGTTATTGAATAAAAACAGCGTTGTGTTGTTGTTTTAGACATTTAATCTTTAGCATCCAGAAGGTATTTGTTTTTGTTGTTTCCGCTATTTTATTATTCACACCTGTGTCGATGTGCTCCCTTTTACGGCTGGACAGACAAATGACGCCATTTGTGATTCGCTTGAGTTGTCCAAATTAAATTTGTTACATAAAAATGTTAATTTTTTTGTTCAATACAATTTTTTTTAATTTTTTTCTTTTTTTTGCAGTGAACGAATTTCTGTTATTGACATTTCAATGACTTTTATTAAATTTATTTGGTGGACTCACAGACAGGCGATTAATTTATGAACCAACACATTCGACGAATTGTTAAAAATCTCCCTTTTGATTGCAATTGAATGAAATTAACTTAAATTGCTGCTGTAAGTTCTATGATAAATAATAACTAATTATTAGCACGTTATTATTGTGTCGCTTTGTAAATATTTAGTGCAGCGTAAATAACCTTATTATTAATAGTACTTAAAATCAATAAAATCATTAAGATTGAACAGTTTATTCTTATAGAATCATTAATTCCTCTCACATACGTTTAAAGCATCTAAACTCTTTTCAATGAGTCAGTTTTAAGATACAAAAATAGAACAAGTTAGAGCATTGTGGTCGGATACAACCGCCCGAGCAATACTCTGTTTACAGTCTTGTAGATTATTGCATTTATGATTATTGACCTGTAATCTTAATATTTCAATTGTGATTTTGCGCGTTGTGGTTGTGGATATGGGTTTAGTGGGAAATATTTGATGCGGTAATATTTAATGTTTGAATTCTCTTTCCTTACCAGCCAAATAATATGGGATTATATTGACGGACATGTCGCAAAAAAATTCTACTATGTTCACTTTGGGCACAGAGTATACCATTCTGGAATCCGTCTATAAATTGCGAGTAAATAAAGCCACACTTGGAATTCCCACAAATAAATTATGCGAGGTAGAAAAAAAGCAAAATAAACAGGAATCAAAACATTGTGAAACATTTAAGGCAACCGGACAAATGATTCCAGATCGAAATTGATTTGTAGGCAAATGAGTAGCGAACAAGGTAAAATAATACAAAAAAACCAAATGTGGGTTATTCATGCAAATGGGAGGACTTGAGTGGCATGAGAAATTCTAAACGGTTAGGCACGTGACTGGAAGAAAAAACCAGAAACAGAAGCGAAGAATTAAACACTGGAATATATTCAATTATGATTGCCAATAGGCGATTCAATTGAAGACTCGCCTAGTTATGATGAGTTTATTGAACTACTGTCTTATGATTATATCATAATTTCTTATAGGTTGGCCCAACAAAGCGAAATAACAGCAACTCAACATCGTCAGTTGCGACAACAGCTCTTACATTTTAATGGTATAAAAATCTGGAGCTCAAGACCTTAACCTCGAAAACAATATGGCTCTTGCTTGGTTCTGTGGGTTAGCATTGCTCTGGCCTTTTCAATTTGCATACTCCTCAAGTTTTTCGTTTGGCCTTTTTTCTCAAAGCTTCGCAGACTGTATCTGCAGTCGAAATCGCAAGCGCAATCCCACGGCATATGAAGTTGGCATAATAATTTTTGTCACATAATTGAAGTGCTGGTAAATGCAAATACCCTGGGGCGGCAAAAGCAAAAAGAAAGGCGAAAGGGTGTTAGCTCGGTTTATAGTCAAACTCGGTCTCTATAGATATCTTATCGTGGGGCTTTGAATAGCGCACGAATTTTGATTAAACTGTCGAGTTCAATGGCATTGCAAAGTTTCTCTACAGCGCCGGCGAATTTTAAAGTTTTATATTCGGATTCCGCTTAACTATGAAAATCCACTTACAAAATTTATGTTAATTGGCATGAAAAGACAGCAAGAGAAATTAAATCTTATTAAATCAGCTTGGCCAACAAAAAGGATAAGCATAACCGGCAGACAATTGGCAAACAAACAAATTGCCAAAAATAACAGTCGGCAGTGAGAAAAATTCCAACTACGAAATAAGCGAGTCGAAATTTTGATGAAATGAAATGTTGTCTGCCAACTGTTTGTTGCCGAAGCCCTCAAAACCGGGCAGGCGGTGGCTCGGGCCGTTCTCCTCGACTTGGCTCAATATTTGCACTCTAAGGCGTTGCCAGTCGAGAGCTAATTTTGACTGTCTTTGCTTTGAGGAAGGAGCCTAGGGTCGGGCTCGCATCCCACTTTGTACATTTCTTAAGACGTTTTGTATATTATTGGCTTGGCAGTGGCAACAGATTCACAATCAGACTCATGGAGTGCTTGGTAAATACTTATGAAGAAACTGTAATCAGTTTTTCGTAAAGTTTTTAATGCCTTCTTGCATTTAAAATATGCTCGTATTTAAGTAAATTGAGTTGTAGTTCATTGCATCTTCCCAACTATGTTAAGGCTCTTCAAATTGAAAAAGCGCTCATATTAAAGACTTGATAACGTGAAAGCATTCGTGTATCTACCAATATTTAAAATGCGCATAAAACTCAGAATCGGAAAATTTATTTGTTCCTGCACACAAATTGCCCAATCTTCCAGTGAATTTTGCTTCTGGGCGCCGAACTTATTGCAATTGCTACAAATTTTTACATAAATTTGCGTTATAACAAGCCTCGGTCCCAGTCCTAGTTCTGGTTACAGTTCGCCCTCGCCACATCTGCGGATTATGCAGGCCGTTAGCATTTTTTTTTTCGACACCTTCACGTTCGTTTTATGAGTTTTAGCATTTGTCTGCCGTGGAACGTCTTCAGTCTCTTCTACCTTTTGAGCAATTTTTTAAGCCGGAAATCCACTTTCAATTGTTTGGGGCGCTGCCTTGGGCGTCCTGGAGGTTTACATATTGCTCATTTCAACGGCAGGGGCAACTTTAGCTTCGTCCTGCGCTCAATGCCGCTGTCTGTTGAAGTGTAAACATTTTCACAGTAGGTGTAAATAAAATCTTGTAAAACGACGCAAAAGCCGCTGGCTCTTGGCGTTCTTGGCCTGGTTGGCATTAAGCGGAAGTCAGTAAAATTCTTATGAGAGTGAGGGTTTTCATGGCCATTGCTGATTGTTTGTCTTCTTTTTCTGAGAATTCTGTTTACTTGGGTTATTGTCCACAAATTACGCAAACGAATTGAAGAAACTCATTCTAATTGCAATAACAGAGTAGAGAATTGTTCGCTTTTTTACTCTTGTTCAGATTTTTGACCAGATAAACAAAAACACACGTAATAAACATTTGAATGCTATGGTTCAATAAACAGCTAAAATTTCAAAAACAACAAACAATAATCGATTAAAAAATTGTGTTATTTATTTTACGATGTTGCTGTTTGAATAAAGTGTTTTCTGTCCGCCAGGAAAAACGACACAGACTGCAAATACGTCTGCTAAATAACACTAAAAGAGTTTTACATATAAACGTATGCATACATTTTACAAATGGACACTGTGCACGTTGGGAAATTAATGCTAACAGCAACAACTCAATTACTTTAAATAAATGAACAAAACTTTCATTTAAAATGAGATAAAGTTATGTAGTGAATGACAGTGGCATAAAAAGAAAAAAAAGCAACTACTCATACAAATAGCAGAGCAAGGTTTCGATCCTCGGACCTCTGGGTTATGGGCCCAGCACGCTTCCACTGCGCCACTCTGCTGTCTGACGAGCAGATGGCTAAAAGCTTATCTAAGCTACTGTCGAAAAGTGGGTAGGTTGTTGGAACAAATCACAGTATGCTGCTTATATATACGTATCTTACATAAATACCAAATGAATTTATAATATATAAATATAAATATATAAATAATATATAAAAAAAATATTTTTTATGGGTTTTATATTTTAAATATCTAAGAATAAACGTTAAAGCTTTTACTGTTTACTAAGTATGGTGTTTTTTTTAACACACTAGCATGAACTTATTTATATTTTTATGTATAGTCATAAAAACTAACAGCAATTAAGTAGTTACTGCACGTCGTTACTAACAACAATACTTTCAACTTTTGGTTAAACACCCTCCAAGAAATCCAAATGCTATTTGTATTGCATACTTTTTGGATAACCAAAAATTACATTTAGAAATATATTTTTGATGGTTTATTTTTATAGCTATCCAAAAAGTATGTTAAGAAATAGGAAGGTGCGTTATATATTTCACTTTATTTTTTTGCGATAGCGTTCAACGTGTTCAATAACTATATTTGTTTCACTTAACATCTAATATATGATATTATTAAGAAATGTAATATATAAATGTAATGTATAAACTAAACTAAACTCAGCAACTTATAAAGTATTAATTACAAATGCTATTGTTTTTTTGTTATTTAATTATTTTATTAAAGTAATACCTAAAAGTATACCATGCGTTTTTTGTTTTTTAAATTTTCCTTTAAACGTGTTCGATAAAAATAAAAAACATTGTTTAAAACATGGTTATAGAAAATAACATAAAAAAATATATCGAGTATATAAAAATAAGAAATGCGTTTTGCTTTTTTGGAATTCCATTGGTCGTTCTGGCTATGTTGTAGTTGAGTTAAAGTAAGTAATTTGCCAACGGTATCACAACAAGCAGAGTGGCGCAGTGGAAGCGTGCTGGGCCCATAACCCAGAGGTCCGAGGATCGAAACCTTGCTCTGCTATAAGTTCTGAATTGCTAAGATAGCAATTTTTTTCGCTTCTATAAATTACACACTCTCATAAAATTACTGTTTTTTGGCTGGTTAGTTTTACTTTTTCGATATATTTGGGTCGCAAAATGCATAAAAAAATATTTTTGTTGCAGGCAGATTAGAAAACAAAAACTATCGGATAAAAATTTTTTTTATAATGTTATGTTATCCAATCTAGCGAATTGTCGGCCAAATCTTATAAACATCAGTCAAATAATACATTCTTTTTATTTTTCAAAATATCCTACAAAACTTGGCATTCGAGAGCGACATACTCCCATTATGAATATAGCTCCCTTTTAAGCGATAAGTCAAAAATTAGTGATTGTATGAAAAATGTACATATTTAATAAAAATACAAAAAACAATGTAGTTAAAATAAAATAAGTTTTTGAGTTTTTCAAATTTGATATTATTTCTGTCACATTTTTCAAAGTTTTATTCCACTGTCAGTATAATACAGAGCGAAAAGACTCCATAAGTATCTCATATAGCTTCATTGTAGCTTTCACCCATACCTAACTGCCAGCAATGGTCGATTGCAGCGCATGAATATGCAGAGCTTCGGCCATGTGTGGTGTCTATTTAATTACAATTGTCGCCGCAATCCGTGTCCATGTGCGATGCGATACAACAGGCAGGAACAGCGGCAGCAGAATCGCTGCAATTAACGCTCAGTGCAACTGGGGAACGACTGGGGGCAGTTGGGAGTTCCTCGCCGTGCGCGAACTTTATCGATGGACGGCACATTTCGTGCGATTATTTTACGCTCAATTATTGTTAAATATTTTACAAAATGCGGATACTTATATTTATGCATCCCCAAATGGTGCTAGCTTTCCAAATTGGCCGGGATCGCACTGGTGTCATGTTCATGTTCTGATTTCGGGGTTGTCCTAATGAGATTGCAATTATTTGGCCATAAATTTTTATTATTTGGGCTTTAAAGTTCATATAATTTTATGGTACATTTTGAACAGCCGACAATTGTGTTTTTTAATCCACAAAAATGCGTTTGATATTTGCGTGAAATGATTTAAATTAAAATTATTTTATAATTAATTTGTCAATAACGCTGAGTGGACAAAATAATTAAATACTTAATTTATGGTCATGGGTTAACGTAGACGCTGATCTAATTACACGTTTTTTGTAGGACGGTTTTTTAAAACGTATTTCAGGGGAATAATGACAGGGAATGTGGTAGTTAAAATTAATGAGAGTTGCTTCAACAATGCAATATTTAACACTGTCTGTCAATTTGTCTTTCTATATATCGGATTTTTACGCAAACTGGAAATAATTAATTTTGTTTTATACAAAAATTAACGCAACTATGTAGTCAAAGTTTTTAACGAAAAGCGTAAAAATTCTCTTAAACGGCGCCATCAAGGAGAACATTGCCATCATTTCGGCTGCTGTTTTTTAAAACCATCCGGACACGTTGTCAAAAATAGGTAGCTTGGGGCCCACAGCAAATATTGAACAGCATTGGCTGCGAATATTGAAATACTTTTTACGACTCCTGCCCACCAAGCACACGTACAAAAATATACTGTATACATATATGCATCTTCTACGTCATGAAAAAAATTGTACCCTCGTTTACAAAGGGTGTTTCGGTTCCTTCATCGTATTCGCTTAGATACTAATTTTTAGCAAATATCCCTAGCACTGCGCAGCTGATAAAATAATTTTATCTTGTCTTTTATAAGATAGATTTTTTTTTAAATTTTCCAAGAGCACTCAAACGCCAATTTATAAACAGGTCTTTCTTATTTTACTCATTTCAAATAAGAAACCGGATATAACTAATAAAATGATCTCAAAAGAGGATCTTAAAGGTAACTTATCGAACGCTTTAATAACAAATATTTTATAAAACAAAATATCGTCAAGTTTACTTTAGTTTTTCCATTCATGGCTGTTTAGAGTGGTCGAAACTACATACATGATTTTTTTGGAATTATCTTCAATGATGCTTTTATTTCTGCGGGTCTTGATTTTGAGGAGCAAACGATGCCTTGGCTGCAGAAAGTGTATTCCAGGTTTGGTGTACGAAATACTGATTTTCAATCTATCTTTTTTTTTTGTTAGGGTACTTTTTCCACTGTCTACTGTTTTGCATTGTGTTTTTTTTCGTTGTTTGCAACTGCATTTGGAGCCCTGCTTTGTTGCTAGACTCCAAATTTATTGCAATCACGCACAGGATTTGTCACTTTTGAACTCAAATACTAAAACAAGAAAGAACATTGCACTTTATCTGACGCAAGACTATGCTTCCTCCTGGACTTCCACAATCTCGGAAGGGTTATATATGACCTGTCGGCATTGCACATGTAACCAATTTTAACGTATAGTAAATGCGCACTTTAAAATACATTAGAAAAGCTTTTATATAAATTTAAAAGAATATTATATTATTTTTTTGCGTATGACTGCAATTTTTTCGGCACCACCTAAATCGTGAAAACCTATGGATCAATCGGAAATTGTGGTTACGGCCTCTCCTGCTCTAACAAAAATCGGTATATTGGAAAGTTACATCAGTCGATGCTTTGGAGTTACAATATATATACTAAATGCATATACTATACAATATATAGTTCTTAATTGTGTTTTACTTATTATTTTAAATGTTATTTATTTGTTAAGAGTCACGGACCATGTTATTTTCTTTACATGGTTTCAAATTGCCTAAACAGAGATATATTTTGCTGAAGTGCTAGAGCAATTTTTAATTAAAAAATGTAGAACCTGACTCAGCAGCCATATTAAAACATTTTGAAATTGAAGTTTTAAGTTAATTTGTTGAATGTGTGAATTTAAATGCACGTTGAGCTTCTTTTTGTTTGTGAAAAAATATATTAGAATTAAAAGTTGTAACTATATCCTTACTTCGTATATAGCTTGTCTCAGAATGCATTCAGAATATAATAAAAAATAAAAAAATAATGAATATTATATTGTTATTTTAAAGGCTCAGATAATCTTGTACTCTTTTTACGATATTTTATTTTTAATCAGCCAGCTCTTCAAATCCCAATAAAGGCCGTTAGCTAAAGTTCGGAGTAAAAAATGATGTTTATCTAGCTCCAATAATGGGTTTTAAAAGGCCCAACTTAAAATATATAGCTGAAGTTTTTTTTAATCGCAGAATTAAAATATTTGTCAAAATATTTAAAATAATATTCCTGTGGGTGGGAAATAATATTTAATATAAACACTTGGTCTCGCCAAATTCAGGTAATTTCTGTTAGTTTAATTTATACAGGGAATTGTAAAAAAACGCATTACAAGCTTAATTTAAACTAATTGCCGAACATTTATAATGGTTGCCACTGCGTCAAATGTTTTAATTGCGGTGCTGGTAAATTTAAAACAACAACAATAGTTATGGTAACAACAGCAGCAGCCGTTGCATTCACGAATTATTGGCAGACTTCAAAAGCCAATGCGCAAAAAAAGCTCAATTCGCATAAAAAAGAATACAGAATGATTCAGACGAATGTGCTCGACTAGGAAATACCTATATCTGAATTGCCTAAACATACATTCAAACATAATAACAAAAACCGCATGTTCACATATATCTTAACCCATTATGATTATAAATTTAATACTTACTTTCTAATAAATATTATTTTACGCCGGATATATTATCGAGAGTTAATACTCTACTGTTTAATTAACACAACCTGTGTAAGAGAGTAAAAGTGTTTTTAGTTATTAGGACGCATGTGTTAATGTTCGGGATAAGTAATTTTCTAGCATTTTTTCTCAGAAATTAACCATTCAGAATTCCATGTTTTTCCCTTGGTTATGACAGGTGTAATAAGTAACGTTAGCATTACTACACTGTTTCTCAAACATGGGGGTGGACTAAAATACCATGATTGTGATCAGCTATTAATGCTGATCAAAAATTCAAAATTCAGATAAATTAGCTTCTGTGCCATATGTGTTGCATAACTATCATCTTTATTTTTTTTTTTACAGAGTATAAAATATATAAATTAGCTTCGGGTTTGGGTGTGTTTGCGGCAATTAATTTAAACACACGGCTTTAGCTTTGCAGTGTTTGCGGTTAACCTACGCCAACCCTCGACTTTCCTAACTTCCTTCCGCAGTTGGGTTTTATGTTTATGGCTCAATTTTTTGAACTGCAGTTGAATTGCATTTTCCTGCAATTAAATCACGACTTCAATCCCAAAAAAAAAACATTTTATTGGTGGTTCGACATGATTCAGCAATAATTTATACTTGCCAATGGTTAATAAAATACTTCTCAGAGAAAACTATTTGTAACGCTGTTTTTTTTAGTGACTGACTGGTGATCAACGCACAGTATAAGCTAAAAGTTGTGATATAAGTTTAGTTTTATCTAGACAGTTAGTTTTAAAATAAATATAAAAGTAATATAAACATTTTAAAACAAGTATGAATGCTCTAGTCGGAAGTGCCTGATTTGTAGATACCCTGAGCCCCATTGATGTCGTTACAAACATTTCAACTCCTTTTCAGTCTTACATACACAAATTCACTTGGCGCTTTCAATAGAAACCAAATTCTTAATTTACTGCTAAACTAAAAATATGATCAGTTTGAAATTTGTGGAACTTAACAAGAGCACAGAAATCTATTTACAAGCCACAGTCTATAGAATTTCATTTAGTTTGATGTATTTGATTTTCAGTTTTTTTTTTTGATTTTTTGATATTTTGGATATTAAAATCTACGGTTGCTTTACATTGGGCTTACTTCTTTCTTGGGATTGATTGCGGCTGATTGCGATTATCGAGTCCCCTCAACTAGAGCTCTTACCTGTTTTAGATTAATTATTTAATTGTAAACTATAGCCCATTTATTCGAGCTAATAAAGCTTCTTACTATCAGTAATTATTGTTTTCAAATAGAGATAAATTTATTTAAGCGAAATTATCAAACCAACGTCATCTTAATGAAATATGCATTTCCAACTGCTGACTACAAACATGGATTTTAGTTAATTTTACAATTTTAATATGAAGTAGCCTCGAATTTGTGTGCACTTGCGTGTTTATATGTATTTGTGTCTACAAATGCAAATAAAAAAAATTCATAAATTTCATTTTGTTTCTGGCACTTCATTTACACAGACTACAAGCCATCCCATTCGTGGAGTGGACCACAACGACGAATTAAGCTGGCAGCATGTGGACGACTCAAATAATGGCGCTGGATCTCATGATCCGGATGACAGCTTGATGAGAGGAAGCAGTTACTAAGCTTGTTCTCCAGTTCCTCCTGGGCCACAGCCTGTGCACTGGTTCTAGCAATCTTATAGAGGTGCTCGTACTTCTGCTGTATGGTGAGAAGATTCGATTTGCCAGGACCTTCGTAGAACTCCTTGGCCGTGAACTTGCAAAAGTCGATTAGTCCAAGTAAATCGGCAACAAAGTCGTTGGTTACTTTATCCTCCTCATCGGATGGGGCACTGACATCGCCTGTACCGATTGCTGTTATCACATCCTTAATTTTTTCATCTTCAATATCAACCTCGACAGTCCCATCCGTGTCTGTGTTAGCCTCCCCCAGATCGTGAAATTTGATATACATTTCAATCAAGTTAAAGCGCTCTGCCTCGCTGAGTCTGCCTTCAACGACTTGAATGTAGTTTTTGAACACGTCTGGGGTGAACTGGTACACGGCAGAGTGGTTAAGCACCCTCTTTGCATGATTTTTGACGTCCCGCGAGACCTGATCGATCAATGACGAACTATTCAGTGTGTGAGCGCACTGAAACAGGCGCAATAGTTCATCTGTGTCGTACATGTCCTTCCGGTATAACAGCTGTTGCACGCAGTCCTCTTTGATCGACTCCACCAGGTACTTGTTGCCGAACTCTGCTAGCTTTACGAGTGTGTCAAAGTCGTAAAGCTGCAGCTTCTCAAAATCGTAGCTGTAGACGTATTCACGGAACTTCTCAAATACTTTTGGCTCCACATCCGTCAGCCTCACCTCCCCGCTAGTGGACTCATTGTAGCTGCCAAAGAGCATGCGATCAAAGACCTCTGAGGCGCAGCTTAAGATCAATTTGTGGCAGGCATACACTTTGCTGCCAGTCGCCGTTTCGACCATGAACTTGCAGTCTGTGTGTCGGTTAGAGCGTAAGATCTCGCCTAGAGAATCGCGCAGCCTGCCGTAGGCAAAAATTTAAGAGCAATTTATCGATAACCAACGACTACGCGCACCATCTCCAGAACTTACCAGGAATTCATTTCTGTTTTATTATTTCCAAATTTATGTAGAGCCTAAATTCCTTAATCAATTTTGTGTTACTTGTTCAAATATCACAATTCAAATAAATACTCCGTTGAACTGACACAACGGGCTTTATTAATATTATATAAATATTTGATTGCTTTGTTTCGATTGCTTTTCTAAAACCATTTTTTTTTATTTTATTCACTAAGTGAAACTAGTATATTGTGTTTGTGCAAAGTCCGTTATGCTGTCCGTCCGTCTGTCCAGATGAACGCAAATTTGTTTGACACCGTTGAAGAAATTAAATTTATAGTTGTTTGCTTCAGATAATGTGTTATGATATTTGAGCCACGCCCACTAGTGGGTTGGAAAATCGATAACAAGTGGATATACCCATCAAATCTCCAGTGATAAAAGGTGAATATTTTTCACAGCTTAAAAGTCACAAAATTTGGTGTGCGGATTGCTGGTGCCCTTCGCTAAAAAGACTATATCTCAGTTTCTACAGTTTTACAGAAACCAAATTTGGCAGATAGCTTTCGGATGACCTCCTTGAGCTGAAAATTAAACACCACGCCCACAATAAAGAAAAGATTGTATTCCAAAATATTAATAATAAATAAAACCGTTTTCGATGCCCAAATGTAACGTTCTTACTTTTTTCCCGAGTCCATTGACAATAAGTAAGAAATGGAATAATGGTTTAATGCACAAGTAGGCAGAAAGAGGCATCTCCGACTCCACAATGACCTGATGAGAAATGTCCTTTTATTCCAACTTATTATATTTTAATTTTGATGTAATCTAATTTTAATGTAATGTACTTTATTAGTACGACTTGATCAAATTGTTTTACAATTTTTGAACAATCCCCCGTCGTCCCAAAATTAATGAATTTTTTTAGACCGGGTTTTTATTTTAAAGATATTACTGAGAAAAAAGAGACATCCAACTTGGTATTCAGTAGTATTTTTGGATACCGCAATTTTAGATGCAGTTGCATTAGATATATAGAAAAAAGATCTACTGTATTACGACAGTTCTAAATTGGGAATGGTTAATTTCGTAGTATTCATTCCTGAGCAAAGAAATATAAAGAACATACATTTTCAGAAATTAACTTAAACAGTTTTATTTGGCTAACCGAACCCAATAAATAAACAAGAATTCTTGTTACTTCTTAGTTACTTTGGCTTCGGCTTCGTTTTGCCGTAAAGTTGTTCCGGCGTGGGAATATCGCTTACAAAGTAATTCGCTGGTATGAAGTGAAAAATCTTTTTTAGAACATCAAGCAGAATATCCTCGATTGTCTGTGTGATCACTGTGTACAGAGCATCGGCCAGCATGCGCCAATTATCGTTAAAGAATTTGTTCGTGCTGTCCTCTACAATGAGATCAAGTTTTAGGTTGTGGGCTTCAAGAGTGCCGGCTACTTACCTAATTGCTTATTGCCATTGAATAAATTGGAGAAGTACGACTTTAGACCGTCCATTTTGAAGTCGACGCGACAGTTGGTCACATTGTAGAAAGTGAAGCCGCCCTTTGAGTACAGCCGCGTTTTTGTGTGCATCGTGACGGTCATGTTATCTGCGTGACGAACACATAGATTTGATTGACATTGACTCCGACGAGGTACTGAAAAGCAGGCTTACCTGCATCTAGAAAAACCTGACCACGCCCATTAAGCGGTATTAACAGAATGCGTCCAAATAAACTATAGTCGCCTTGTAGCTTCATAATCGGCAACGTGAAGGTTGTCTTCCAACTGAAATCCTTTTTGAATACGCTGACAAACATAGAAGTCATGTCAGATGTTGTTTGTCAAATGCGCTTCTAACGGCAACTTACAGGCTCTCAAGCACGTTGGTGTGGCCGAATCCAATGATCTTCACGTTGGCCAGCTCGACTTTCAGATTGATTGCGTTGCTGTTGCCCTGGGATATCCTGATGCGGTTCAAGTGGAACGGATCGAAGCTTTTGATACTCGTCAGCCCCGGAATGCCTGTAACGTGCCGTGGGTGAGTTTGTTTGAATACCGTTAGTTGATGATGCTAGTTAATGCGACTCACCTTCGTTGAGTTTGTCGAAGAGCTGTTGTATGCTTTGCGTGGAGCAGTTGACGAAATTCTTATCGGCTATCTTACATTCTTTAATGTAATCTGCTGCGGTTTGATTAGAATTTGGTTTTGAGTTCAGTTGAGATGAATTTTCAAATAAAAAACACACATAAATGCAGAAAAACAAATCCGGTTTAGTGGTGCAATATTTGGCAAAAACCATTAAGTGGGTTAGTAACAGCTGCGTGCCGGCCATGCCAGTGTTTATTTGATTGCGTTTGGCAAAAGCATATTGACCAGAGTCAAACAACATTGATTTAAATGTTTTTTTTTAGCGTATTGTCTTCACATGAGTATTTATCAGATATAAGCTGGATAGTTTAGTACAACATAATCCACAATTCACTTGACACTTACGCGGCTCAGTCAAAAAACCATCATCGGCCCGAGCTACGCAAAAGGCCAATGCCAGAAGGAAAACGCGCCCTAGGAGTTCCCTCATCTTGGTTAATATTACGATCGTGTTGATCTGCAGCTCGGTTTTTTTTAGTCAGTTTGCACGACTAGCTCCAGCAAGCTGTGAATGAAAACTGATTAAAACGTCTGGAAAATATTTAACAAATTTCAAATTTTGCACCTCAGTTTGTTGCAGCCGCTTGTGGAAAACTTGATTCGAGCGGATTGCAAATTTCGCAACCTCAGCGATTTTTAGCTCCGGCAGTCGAACAGCTGGTCAGTGGTGCAACGAGCTCTCACAGAGAGAACCGATGCAGTTGGCGGTTCAATTTCGTCATCGATTGTCTAGTTGGTTTTCTCGTTTTTGGTGGGGAAATAAGTCGATGCCAATAAAATTCGCAAGTGTACGCAGTGTGTTGACACTTGGTTGCCGTTCGAATTGCGACATCGGTAACAAGAAATTGATTCTGTGTTTCTTTTCTGACACCGATACCGTTCCAATCTGAATTTTGCATTTCTGACTTGGGCTTGAACTTGATGAGACCAGAAAGCTATTATAAACCAAAATTGTTTGCAACGATTTTTAATAGTCTTTAAAATCTAATGCGAATTTTATGCAGCATGTTAGCTTATAACTGAGACAAGAAAATCTGAAATTTCTTTAGAATCATCTGATCCTATTGGGCATTTTTCTGTGCTCTGTGCACAATGTAAAAAGTATAATGATTTTGCCCGTAACAACACATTTTTGCTATTAAAGCTAGAAACCTTTATCACAGGATTTTTTTGGATAAGTTCAAAGGCGAAACAAGTCTCAAATCTCTCACAATTGTAGAGTTAAATGCATCAATCCTGGTAGTTGAATGTAATATTTTGCACGCAATATTTATAATTATTGTTATTATATTTATTATAACAATATTTATAATTATAATTATTGTCTGAAGTTCTCGAGGCAATTTTCAGCTCTTATAAATTTACACAAAATTTTTATACCCCTTGTATTACAAATTTTATATGTAGGAGAAGAGAGAGTTATTGCACAGAAGTTACATTCTTTTCTCGGAAAATTCTGATAGCTTATCAGTTGAATGGTAAACAGACTTACACGAAAACTTGTACAAGTCATATCTGTTCATTCTTTACTAGGTTGCTGAAATATTAAGTTGCAGTCGGGCGTTACCGACTGCGTTATACTCGTTCACGGTCCTAACTAATGTTGTTATTTTGGAAATGTTGTTATTTTAGAAATTTGAAAGTTGTTTTTACCGATATTTTAAGAAGTTTGCCAGTACCTTTAAAATGTGGGGTCTCTAGCTTTTAAACTGTGGGAGATATAGGCATATCCTATTTTCTGGGCGTGGCGCTGAGGGGCGTTCAGGTGAGGCTGGTCGGGATATCCAGATCGCAATCTTTGGGGGAGGTCACCAGCTCTCTACAGATCAAATTTTGTGACTCCCCCGTTCGTGTCATGTTGCTGGTGTCCGGCTGGAGATAAATATAAATATAATAAATATTAACATACACGTCTGAGCTTACGTGTCAATTGAAAAGCCAAAATAGCCAAATAATTACAAAAAATAAAGAAGAAGCGATTAGGAGTAAATAATAGCAACAAATATTGCTGCGGTTACAGCACTAAAAAGAAGCTCTGCTGGCGCCCGGGTAGTTGTGTGTGTGTATGTGTGTGGTAGTTCGTAGTAGCTGCGAAAGCAACAACAACAACAATAAAAACAACAACAACAATAGCGGAAATGTATGGAATCGGTCCAATTGGACGCAAATTCAACTTCCACTGGCGCGAGAAATGTGGCTGGGGACTCGCGCTGGCAACTTTGTGCTTGCTCTGCTTTGGCGGCATCTTCCTCCTGCCGGACAACTTTGACAGCGGGCGCGCTCTGCGCGTCTACAAGCACTTCCAGAACACCGGTCCCGAGATATTCATACCGGCCCCTCCGCTGGATTCCCACATTATGGGCGCTCGCCAGCGCCGGCAGCAAAAGATCGATCAGCCGCAAGCGGCGGCGGCAGCAGCCTCTGGACTTGGCGATGCTGATGCCCAGGAGCCGGTGCCAACTACGCCCAACAACAACAACAATCTGACCTTTAGCCATCAGCTGAAGCTGCCCATGGGCATGGGCAAGGATCTGGCGGCGGACCCCGCCACAGAGAAGAAGCGTCTCAAAGTTAAAGAGATGATGGAGCACGCCTGGCACAACTACAAGTTATATGCCTGGGGCAAGAACGAGTTGCGTCCGTTGTCGCAGCGCCCGCATTTGGACAGCGTATTCGGTCCCTACGATCTGGGCGCCACAATTGTGGATGGCATGGACACGCTGTACATAATGGGCCTGGAGAAGGAGTACAAGGAGGGGCGTGACTGGGTGGAGCAAAGATTCTCGCTGGACAATATCAGTGACAAGGTGTCCGTCTTCGAGACGAATATACGCTTTGTGGGCGGCATGCTGACCTTGTACGCCTTCACCGGGGATCCACTGTACAAGCAAAAGGCGCAGTATATTGCGGATATGCTGCTGCCCGCTTTCCGGACGCCCACGGGCATACCCTGTGCCATGGTCAACATCAAAACTGGCATGGCCGAGAACTATGACTGGGCGTCCGGTGGTAGCTCGATTCTCGCCGAGTTTGGCACACTCCATCTGGAATTTGCCTACTTGAGCGACATATCGGGCAATCCGCTGTATCGGAAGCTCGTTCAGACCATTCGCCAGGTGCTTAAGGGGATTAAGAAGCCCGACGGTCTGTATCCCAACTTCATAAACCCCAAGACGGGCAATTGGGGCCAGCAGCACATGTCGATGGGCGCCTTGGGCGACAGCTTTTACGAATACCTGCTGAAGGCCTGGCTACAGTCCGGCCAGACGGACGAGGAGGCGCGCCAAATGTACGACGAGGCCATGGTGGCCATTATGGACAAAATGGTCCGCACCAGCCCCACTGGGTTGACGTATGTGTCCGATCTGAAGTTTGGTCGATTGGAGCATAGAATGGGTCATCTTGCTTGCTTCGCGGGCGGACTTTTTGCACTGGGCGCGGCGACGCGTCAAAACGAGCACACCGACAAGTACATGGAGGTGGCCAAGGGCATCACCAACACCTGCCACGAGAGCTACGTACGCACACCCACCCAGCTGGGACCCGAGGCATTCCGTTTCAGCTATGCGACGGAGGCGCGTGCGCAGCGTTTGCGGGAGAAGTGCTATATTCTCAGGCCGGAGACAGTTGAGAGCTATTTTGTGCTTTGGCGCCTCACCCACGATCAGAAGTATCGCGACTGGGGCTGGGCGGTGGTCCTGGCGCTGGAGAAGCATTGCCGTACTCCGCACGGCTACTGCGGCCTGCGCAATGTCTACCAGCGGCAGCCGCAAAAGGACGATGTGCAGCAGAGCTTCTTCCTAGCTGAAACGCTCAAGTATCTGTACTTGCTATTCTCAAGCGACTCCGTACTACCGCTAAATGAATGGGTCTTCAACACGGAGGCGCATCCATTGCCCATCAAAGGCGCCAACATTTATTACCGCATGGCGTCGGTGGGACAGCATCGAATTACGAGAAATTCGGCGGGTAATCGCTAGTGGATGCCTTCGTCACTCAAATTATTTTTTGTTTTTTTTATATATTGATTTCGTTAGTTTATGTTTCAATATTTATGCTTGAATTTTATTGCGCAATGAGAACAATTAAATAAAGCAATATGTATTTTGATCTTTAGTTCGCCGAACAATTAACGAGCGTCCACTTTCAATGTAACATATTTAACCAACTTAACAATAGGAACAGGAGGCGCAAGTAGTTATTATTGCTTATCTAGAGCAAGCTCTTTTGTATTCAATACACTCGCCACAATGTTTTCAATACAAGAAAATTAAAATAAAACTGAGAAGGCTCTAGTCGGGACCGCCCGACTAAACCTAACCTAAGAGCATTTAAGTGTATGTACAAGCCAATTCGCAAGTCTGTAGTATTTGATTTGCGGTATCCGAGTTAACCAAAATCTGAAAACACACAACTTAGTTATAAAACCAAAAGTTTAAATCTATTTTTATCGATATTAATAAAAGAATCTAAATGCGAAAAGTGTAGGTCTCTAGCTTTTGTAGTTTCTGAGATCGTTGCATTCATATAGACGGACGAACGGACAGACGTGGCTATACCAACTCAGCTCGTCATCGTGATCAAAAAAATATATACTTTGTGGGGTTGGTGGGGGCAGATGTTTCTTCAAAAAATGTTAGTCTAGTATTTTGTTTTTAGGTGGCCTTGCGTTTTTTTTTATCATTAGTCAAGAAATGCATAATCGAATTTAAAAAGATTTACAATTCTTGAAAGCTAATAAATATATCTATTAATCATTCATATACTTTTTCAATTTTAATTATTGGTTTTGCAACTATATATTTTTGAATTAAGAAATATATGATGTTTTGTGCGGAATTTTTATTCGGTTGTTTGACTTTAAAATTCGGGAAAAAGTCTGGTAATTTTTTCTTAGATATTTGAGGGAGGTTTCCATATTATTCAAAAACTGTGAAAGATAGAAGACTTTCTAATTTTTGAGGCCGAGCCCTGGTCGTCCTAGTGGGCGTAGCCGTGATATCAATACGCGAGGGGGGGGGGGATACTCACATTTAAGTTAATTGACATGTAATCGATTTTCCAATCTCAAAGTGGTCGTCGCACAAAAATCGTAACATTTTATCTGAAGCAGATAACTATAAGAATCCTAGGTTTTTAAGTCCAAAAAAGTTACGTTTAATCGTACAGACGAACGGACAAAAAATACTGTTTTTAAAGAAACACAGTCCAATAGATAAATTTAGAAAACGAATAAATAGTACTAATTTATTATGCTGCAGTACTGCACTAATTTATTATGCTAGTATTAATCTAATTGTTGGTTACAAAAGTTGAAATAAAATTCAACATCGTCCAATAGTTACGAGGTAAATATATACAGGCAAGGCAAAAAGCATTGCATTTTTTGAGACAACAATCCTTCCTGCTGTACGGTAGGCGTATTAGTGTCCTTCAAGTGGCGTCTTAGTGCATGCAGCGAGAGAACTGGCCAAAAGCTAAAAGCGGACCAAAACAAACGACGCCAACTTTGTCAGACATTGTGCAATGTACAATAAAAAGGAGTTTCATGTATGCACAGCCATATATCAGGATATATGTCATACCCAGACATCGCCTAATCAGTGGCAACTGGTAAGAGTAAAAAAGTAAATTTTCGTCCCCGTTATATAATTTATGTTTAGTTTTGTTTTTTTTTTTTTTTGTTAACAAAAAGTCCTGCTACAGCTAGTTTGTAAGAATTTCTAGTGGTCAAGTATTCGTAGTAAAGTCCTTCGTTGTGACCGTCTCGAGTTTTGTGAAGTTCGTCGAAAAAAACGTTGGTATCTCTTATCGTCGGTAGCATCGCCCTTTCTTATGTACTTTGTCAATGAGCCGCCCACATTTGGCCTCTTTAGTATTTCTTATTGCGTTTGCCGCTAAGCGGATTTTTCAATTACTGCAAAGTTAAGTGCACATTTATTTTGCAGGCAATTACGAAAATGAAAAATTTGCTGCATCGAATCGCAAGGAACTCAATAATTTTGTATGCTACGAAAGAAAAGAGACAAAAAAAAAATAAAATAAATTTGTTGATTAAAATGAATCATATGAGTTTCAATAGTGAAACATATCCTTATTGAATTACTTTATACTCTACAGCCATCAAAAATGTCTAACAATATTAATAAACTTGTGTAATACACCGATAAAGATAACTCCGACCAAATAAAGTACGAATATTCTTAACCAGCTTAACGAGTTCAGTCCAAATAGACAGTTGTATCTGTGACTGCTATATTGCTGGGCAAAATATACCCTGTATTCAGCTGCAGACTATCTTTACAACCATACGCAAATTATTGTATGTATCTTTAAATAATACAATGTCGAAATTACAAAGTAAGTGTGTCCGAGTGCAGATACCCTGTTTTCAGCTCCGAGCCGAACATTCTTTTAAACACCCGCACACACACCGACCCCACACACACACACAGACACAAACACATTGCGCACATTACTCAGCCCCATTTGGGCTCTGGGGAAATGCTGTATAACTTCTTTGTTTTTTGTTCGAACTTAATTTCATTTTCAGGGAACAAATAAACCAAAGGACGAATAGGGTGTGTTATACAAATAAAATAAAATTCGTGATCTGTGTGAATCTACATAGCAAATTTGGTGTCTCTAGCTTTTAAGAACTGATATACACGCAGAACACCGATATTTAATTACTTAAACTTACGGTCTACAGATCTACGAGATCCCTGCACACAACCATTATAACAATTGCTACATTGGTACAGTGTATAGAAGGAAGGAGCTTGTGTTCAAAAATCTAAAATAATATGCTCACTTTAAGCCATTGCAAACCCAGCGATTTTCTCAAATTTTCGGTGAAAGTGAACTAATTCAGCTTATCTTAATAATTTGGCAACACGTAGCAGGGCAACCCAAGACATTATAAAGTTCTAAAACAATGAGCACAGCATTAAAAATAATTATCTTGGGATCCAAATCACAATGGAAACCCTTTGACCAAACACCTTTTTCGTGGCGCCCTCAGCAGATCTCAAAATTGTTGGCCACACACAAGACTATTAAAAAATATGCGCATGTTAATTTAAATAAAGTGTGGAAACAAACAGAAACAAGCGAAAGGCGGATAGGAAAAGCGCAACCGGTTAGGGTCTCAGGGTGTAGTTAGGTGGATGGGACAGGAAAAGGGTACGAGACATGGCTCGGGCCAGGGACCGAACCAGAGCAAATATTAATCCGCAAAAAGGAATTGTCGCAAATTGTGAGCTAGCCCAGGTGGCTTCTACTGCCCGCTGGGCAAACAACAGTTGCAGTAGCGGCATAGCAAAAAGGACAAAAGGACACTGCCTTTGTCTGTGTGTGCGTGGGGAGAGGGTGTTAAATAGAGATGAGGGGAGAGGCAGCTCTAACCTTACCAGCGCTGATTGTTTCAAATCGCAAGTTTGGCTTACCTTTTTGGGAATTAATTTGGCAAATAAACGCTGACAAAACGCAGGCAACTGGACAAGGACAAAGCTGTATGCTGGCTGGGCGTGGCATTGCATGGCCAACTAATAGGATTTTGATGATAGTTGCTCGACTTGCCGTCTACTTCGACCCTCGAGCATTGCAGCCGCTACCATAATCAATTTTTGGCCAGGTTTTTTCTGTTATTCGGTTTGTTGCTTGCTTGCTGCCCTCTCAGATGATTGTACCCTGTGACCCATGAAATGAGTTTTGCCATGTGTGTAAAAGAGGTGCGCGGGGGCAAAGGATGCTAGCCAAATGAAATTACCAACACATTCAATAGAGAAAGAGCTGATGCTGAGCCGCAAAGCCAAAGCCAAAGCCAAAAGCTGCACCGCATTTCGTATTCATAGCATTCTCTTACTCACTCACACTCTTAACACCCATAGCCACACCCACACACACACACACACACACACACCCACACACACACTCTTTCTGTCTTTATCTCTCAATGCGGTTTTTGTTTGTGGTAGCATTATAATTAATTTCAGTGGCCCAAATATGTAAATTTGAATGCGAGCAAAAACAAAAATAAATTCATAAATATAACGCATACGCAGCGTATTTGCAATCTCTATACTACTGTTGTTGGCCGGCTTCTAAGCCGCTTAAATTGACTCGTTTCGAGACACACGGACAACGGAACTGCTGCCACATGTGACCACGTCCATGTCGCAGTTCATCAACTGCCAACTTTGGCTGCCTCGTTACAAATAAAAAAAAAATGTTTGTTTTCCGTTACCATTTTTTAGGGACTTTGTGACTTCAACTTTAAATTAATTTCATAACAGTTTTTGTTGGTGCGCTTTCCAACTGCAGTCGAAAGTCAACTTTGCATGGATTAGTCGTCGCAGAAAAAGTTGCCGTAGAGTTGGACTGCTGCATTGCATACTTTCGGGGCTATTTTAATTAGCGACCGCGTTGTCAGCCAGTTTAAGATCCTAATTAATAGTCAGCGGGATCAAAAGGACTAGTAAAATATTAGTATATTAAGAAGGCACATTTTTTTCCGCGTAGCCATTAAAAAAATTAATATTTTGTAATATTATATAATATATTAATTTTGTTTCAAAGCGACGTAGACTTAAATTTTTATTGAAATTGTTCAAGAAAAATAAATATAATAAAATTTTATAAAAATAACGAATATTTTTTTAACAATGTTTTTTCAAGTTTAATTTAATTGCTTGTCATATTATACCAGATTAGACCATTATATGAAGAGAAAAAATTCCAAATCTGTAAGATAGATTTTGGTAAGCTGCTTACTCAATGTAGAAAGATTCTATTATTTTCATGACTTTGAATCAGCTTGAACTTGTTTTAATAGAAACATTTTGTAAATTAAAACTGTACATAAATCAAATAGGACAGTTTTTAGCTTGATTGAATAATTTCTATTGATCTTAAATACATTTGCTGAAATTAAAGACCTGGTTTATAGTCACTAAAGTTCGCAAGTAATCCAAAATTCACTTTTGAAGTTTACCGACGTGACTCACGCGGAAGCCCAACGAGAGGACCAAGTAAATTTGAGCTGGTAAAAGGAGTGGCAGCAACAAAAACTACAATACAAACAATAACAACTAGCTCGACTAAGTCTATGCAAAGAAAACCTATTAGTTGCGTGCCATATGAAACCGTCAAGCCAAAGCAACTAAAACTATAAATTTCAATAGAGCGAACTAAGCAAAGTTTGAGATAAACAGTGAAAACTGCCTAAACTGCCACCAGAGTACACACAACCACATATAAGGCTAGGACAGGACCCGAACCAGAGCCATTTGTGCTGCATATTTGCCCGCAAACAAACCAAAGTCATCAACGCCTGTTGGCCGCACTTGGTAAAGTGTGGGCGTAGTGGGGTGTGGGTTATCATCATTTTGAAAACCTTGGCAAATAATTTGAAAAATCAACACTGAAATTCAAACGGAGCGGCCCATCTCTCGCCTACCCAAGACCACGATTTGCGCCAAAAAGTAGACTGCAAATTGCGCCAAAGTTTACGTTGTGCTCATGCCCAGTGTTGTTGTTGTTCTTCTTCTTCTTCTTGTTTTTAGCCTTGAATATTTGACGCTAAAGTCAGATTTGGAAAACATACTTTTGCCATTTTCGAAAATCACACTTAGACACTTGTAGTTGTTGCCGTTGCCGTTGCCGTTGTTATTGTTATTGTTGTTCTTGCAATCGCTTTTTTGTTGCTTGTGTATTTTGTTGCTACTTAAGCAGTGAAGTAGATGAAAGGCTTTTGGCATTGCCAGTGCGTAGACCTGAGTGTGGACAGGGTTCGGGGTTCAAGGAATAGAAGGGAAGGGTAGGGCGGGAAGCTGTTTGCTTGTTGTTTATTTATCGCAGCGTGTGCGGCTTTTTTACTCTAAGCTCGTGTAGCTTCCCAGCTGAAGTATGTTTGCCAATTGAAATGCTAGACAAAGTATCTATAGACCCACATGATGATGATGTTGATGTCTGTGCACAGATAGACAGAGGGCACAGACATAGACGACTGTATCGAGAGGTCGGGTTCACTTACAGGATGGTGTGTTTTGTGGCTTTAAGATGACGCGTTGCGCTTTTGCAGAGGGGTTCTGATTTTTATTTGACTCTGTAAGGCGAAACTTTAAATTCAAAGTTCCTGAAAGTATATATACCAAAATATATACATATACTCCGAAATATTGGCACATTTCGCACGTATTTGGTGTAATAAATTTCTTTCAGCTCAAATTTATTTCGGCAATACTTTGAAAGTTGAATGCAGATTACAATAAATCTTAAGAACGGATTAGGTTTCAGTTACAGTTCACCGAAAAATTTGCATTCGATATTTTCTATTTAAGCTTTCATATAAATAATTAAATAGTGTTTACAGCCGGCAAATATGCTGATTTTGCGGAAACTGAAATAATTAAAGTATTTTTTGACACAAACTGAAATGATTGAAAGAGTCGTTTTATTTTTGCAGTCTGCTGCTTAAATACGCATAAATGCCAAATGGAAATATTGAAGAGCAGCGGCAGCAGCAATAACAACAACAACAACAACAATATGAGTTGTACAAAATTTACTTTGGCAGCTAACGAAAATTTTGTGCTGAGCGCGTGAAAATTAATTAAAATATTCCTGTTACTGCCAAGCGCCGCCGGAGCATAACTGAATTTTAATTGAACGCAATCAATGCGAATTTATGGAGTCCGCTTACCCCTTCCTAAATATCCTTTTGGATAGCCGATGACGGTTAAGCAGTTTGTCGGTCCGCTAAAGCCCTTTGGAATTGGTGTTAATTTGTCTGCGAGAAAATATGAAATGGAAAAATCAACTTTACCGTCAGCTTAAATTCAATGGGAATATATATATAAATAAATATATATCTGTATTTGCAGGTGTAACCCAATGCGGCCCAAGATAAAGGCAATGAAAGCATAATTAAATTTCAGGAATTTTGCCGGGACATCAATTTTTTTTTATTTTTAGGTAGATACCAACTTTAAAGTGTTTTTGAATTTAAATACCATAGAGTCGTTTCAACTTGTTGAAGGGCTAAAGACTCTATATAATTGACAAAATAAGCAGCAACATTCATTTTTATTCTTGCGAAATTTTGGATATAAACTCGTTTGTAGCCACGTCATATAAAGTGTTATGGATTTTTTCCAATTTTTCAACCTTGATATCCCGGCCACCCGATCCATGCAGAAACTTCTTATACAGATGGTTTTGTTTTTATTTTTATATTTTACAGTAAATCTTTTACTTAAATACATTCTTCGACTTCTTGTGATGCTTTTATGTACATATTTATTCGTAAATATGTAAATAAAATTGTATCCGTTTGTGCCTGTGCATGTAAATACAATTAAATAGATTACACGCCATATCAGGGTTGTGCAATCTCATATTTATTTGGATTTTAAAGCTTGCGGTGCATTAAAATACATTTCGATATCAAAAAGCAGAAGCAACTATGGGAAAGGCGAAAAATAAATCGAGTAAAGGAAATCAGTGTGACAGGAAGAAACAATTTAAGCACGTTGGACAGGATAAGCCGTTGGGCGTATTAGTGTCTGCAACAATGCAGTATACCACACACACACACACACACACACATACACACACACACTCACACTCACACATGTATGTATGGTATTGTTACACGAATGGCACTGCAGATTACACAGTTTGAGAGCAACATGGTCGTAGATTCTGCAAAAAGGATTTGAGAACCAAGCGAACCGAAAACTGTACACGTCGAGGACGAGAAAGATGAGAACGAGCAGGATGACAATGAGAATGGCGACATTTTCTAATGCAATTGTTATTTGACATGCTGCGCGAGAGAGAGAGAGAGAGAGAGAGAGAGAGAGTGTGGATGAAAGAGTGTTTGAGTGTTTCAGTATCTTGCAGATGCTTCGCCTGCCGTTTGCCCCGATATCGCCGTCTCTCTCTATTTTTACCACACACTCTCTCCTTCTCTTTCTCTCCTAGTATGTGTGTGCCAATGTGTGTAATTGATTTTATCGGTCATGTTAATTTTGATTAAATATGCAAATCGATACAAATTCGCATTTGCCACACACCCACCACATACACACGCACACACACACACGCACACACTCACACACGGTTGCATGCAAATCTCAAACGGGAGACACGTGCAACCCAGGCCAGCTGAAAGGTGGATTACCTATGGAGGAGTTCTCAGCCAGCCTTGGCCCCCCCATTGACAGTTATTATGTTACGGTATTATCTCGTTATTTATGCAGCAGATGACAAATGCAATTTGTTGTTTGCACACGGGAGCTGCAGCACTGCAAACTGGCAATAGGCAACGGACAACGGACAGCGGACAGCGGACACCGGACAGCGAGTGGCAGCCAAAAATGGATGCAAGGACATGATAATTTCCAATCATTTGAATAATCTCCTCCAGGCAGCAGCCCGTGTCCGTGTCCGTGTCCGTGTCTGTGTCCACCGTGCGCTGTGAAAATATTAGCTTAAGAAAATGTCTAACGAGCTCTACGTGCTGCGGCATGCGAAAGTGTCCCTGCTGCGGTTGTCGCTTGTGGGCGTTTGGCGATGGGGTGGGCGTGGTCTATTAGCTGCACTGCCAGTTGGTTGACTTTGGTGCGGTTTTGGGTATTGATTAAAACTTTGGCATTTGCGTTTTGGTCAATGTGAACGAATGACATGAGATGCATCGGTAATTAGCAGTCGATTGTACTGGATTGCACAAGTGCAAGTGCTGTTGCTTCTTTGAAAATGGTGACTTTACAATGACTGTATGCCCACAAATATTTCACAAGTACAAGGTACATTTTTTGGCTCCCACTAAAATACAAGTTTCCCCCAAAAAGAACATGTGCCCATAAGAACCCTTGAAAGAACTCCATTGACGTTATGCGGGGTGCTTGTTATCTCTGCTGCGTAAGCTGTTTACCAATGTTCAAATTCTAATCATAAATCGAAATCACTTGTTTAAAGTGGAACAAACAAATACCAATATTCTGTATGTCCAGTGACAACATTGTATATACTTACGCGTAGTTCGATATATCTTATCAGGGCTATAAACGGTTCTAAATTAAACTAACTTTTTCGACGAACGCATATAATATAAATGGAAAAGGTATATAAATGTGGGCCGCCGATTCAAAAAAACTTGACGCGTACAGTCCCAGTCAAGTGAGCTAAGGGGTTTACTTGAAAATAGTAGGTGCACAATTTCAAACAAGTCAGATTGTTGCAGTCGGGTCTAACCGACTACGCAATGCCCGTTCACAGTATAAAAACATTAACACAAAAATATATATTTTTGTAAGTGGGCGTGTTCGAAATTTATCCTTAGAGAAGGACTGAAAATTTCTAATAGATACGGATTTTGTGGCTTAACAAGATATAAGGATTTCATCGATTTTCATTTCCTTCAATAATCTGTGAGCAAAAATTGTATGTACCTAATATGAAAATTGAGGGAGATATAGATTAAATCCATAAAGACTTTATCTTACGCGGGCAATACGAGTATATATTCCAATTCTATAGCTTCAGTTGCGGCGTAGAATATTGCGTGCTTACGGGTAAACGGACAGAAAGACGGACATAGCACAAGCCCAAAAAATTAGCATGGGAAATTTCTGAAGTCAAGGCTACATTTGATTGATGAATTAAAATGTATTTCAACTCCCTGAAGCTCATGATAGAGATCGAAACTGTCTATGTTTATACTATTTTGTAAACTTTCTGTGATTGATAGATCGTGCTTCATGAGCAAGAACAATGCATGTCATTCTATACAATAAGTCATCTACACAATACTAAAAGAAGTGCTACTATTTAAAGGGAAATAACGAATTGGAACCCCTTTATCGCTACGCTGTTTAATGCCTACGTGCTGCAGTTTATTCACACTTCACAATAAAAACGTTGAGTGCACAAGGTGCTTAAAAATTGAAATAGAAACAGTCAAAAGGCAAATCTAATTGCCATAGAGCTTGACAAATGATGTTGGCTATATGACTGCTTCGCACAAAGGACAACTGCAGGTTGCTCCCGTTCTGATGGCGGCTGGAAAATGTTGCAATTGTTGCCTGCAGCTACATCCAACCACTCTGCTGGCAAAACAGACTGACAGTCGAAGCGGCTGCAAAGGGCTGCCCCGGACAATCCTCTCTTGCTCTTGCTGGTGTGTCCCCCGAGTGTGTGAATGGTGTCATTAAACGATTTTTCATTGCAAGCTGCCGCAGGTGAAACCTGCCTAGGCTGAGGTCCACGTGGCACCACGCTGTTTGACTTTTAGCGGTCTTCGACCTCATGCTATATCGACCGACTGTACTTTAAACTGCTGCAATTGAATATTTTTCTTTGTCCTGAATGGGCCCGGAAATTGAAAATCGCCTTACCTATGTGCATTTCTGGGCGACAAGAGCGGAAATTATTATTTCTTTATCAATAGTTTTCCACCAGCTCGCACCCACTTTCCCAGGTTCTTTGTGAAAAGTTAGGCTGGATTTATGTGCCATCGCCCCATATCTTTGCCCAGTTCCACTCCCATGTTGTCAAAAATCCAATCATGCCCACACTGCGACTGCAACGAGATTTATGCATTCATTAGGCAATCGCAACACGTAGTTTTTAATCAATTTTACGTGCAAATATGTTCTCGAATTCTTACAACAGAAAAGCAGCTCAGTGGCCTGTCATTTGTGGAATTTAATTAAATTCTTAGAATTGTTAATTTTTGCACTATAGATTGTTTAAGTCTAGTTTCATAAAGTACAATTACGAACGGACTGCGCTGTAATGCCTTGTTGCTAGAGTAGAAAAAATTTTTTTCTTTGTGTGCCCAATGGGGAAAACGTTTAAAATGGTTGAAAACGGTTCTATAAAACGCGGCTCGTTGAAGTTCTCACTTTCTTTTGTCTATCAAAAATAAGCTCATAATTATTCACGTTTAAAAAAGACGTCCATTCATCTGTACATACAGCCATCGAATGATGGCGATATAAAAAGATTATAAAAGCAGATAATTAAAAAAAAAAATAAAAATATAAATTCCTGCTTTTTTATTTATTTTTATAAATAATCATCAATTATTTACAATTTTTAATTTTTTCCTTAACAATTATTCTTTTCTTTTTTAATAAAATATAAAATGATTAGTTATTTAAAAATTAAAATCGTTTTAATCATGTTGGAAAAGATATATGACGTCTTAAGGTTTTTTTGGTACATTTTCCTCTCTTATAAATAGATTATGAGAAATTTATTTTTTTCTTTAAAAATTCCGACCTATTGATAGAAAAACAAGTGTTTTAGAACAGTATAAACATGAACTACGGAAGAGACAAATAAATCTGTCTCCTAACTTGACAAATTTGCAATCGGCAACTGTTTATATACCACTGTTAAACGTTATGAAAAACCACTGTTTAAACTTTAACAAGCATAAAGATAATATTTGTAATCGCAAATATTTTCTTAGAAAAAAGTTGAACTAACATGTATTATTACCAAATTAGTCACTATTGAATTGCTTTTACTGTCCGAAAATCCAAAGTACTTTATACTTGTACTGTATATTGTTGTCGCATATGAATATCTGAAATTAAAATAAGCCCGGAATAACGCTGTTTATCTAATGGCAACAGTGCTGTTTTCAAATTTTAGATTTAAACCATTTAGTACGGGACCTGATTTAATGTTTTAACAAGTGAGGAGGCTCTAGTCGTGACCGCCCGATTAGGAGATACCCTCAACCAAAGACAATATAAATAGTATTTATATAAATAGTATTTATAGTAATATAAGTATATAATATAGTATAGTAAATAGTATTTATATTATCTTTCCCTAAACCCTGTGATGTCTTGACAAGCATTTTAATCTCCTTGCATAGCCAGTGGCTGCGCTTGGCCTCCTCTATACTAAAGATATGATCTTTTTTTTTTTTTTTTTAAATTTGTTAATGATATATTTTTATTGTTTTTCAAGGCGTCGTTGCCTTATGAACAATATGTAAAATTTTCTGCTCGAAAAACAAAATAAGATCTTTATGATATTTTCAGGACTTACTAAGAGCATTGAAATATGTGTATAAACCAAGGCAAGTCTATAGTATTTTGCGATTTTTTTTGTTTTTTTCATATTTGGGGCGATTGGGGGAAGTATCCAAAATCCGAAGTAACAAATTATATGTAGTGCATTTAGCTCTTATAGTATCCGAGTTATGATAAGAAAACCATATCTTGGAATCGATTTTTATTGGTATGAATAAAACCGGGCAAGATATCGAAAAAAAAATGATTAACTTGTTCTGCGTATGGATTAGGAGAAACTAAAGAAAAACGTTCATGCAGACAGACTGACAGACGGACATGTTTAAATCAACTCAGCTCGTCGTTCTGATCAAGAATGTACATAAATTTGAACAAAACAGCTATACCCTTTTTACCCATTTTCAATGGGTTCAGGGTATGAAAAAAAACATTGGCCTTTCGATAAGACAACACACAATAAGTCCTAACTCCAATTTTTCACTTGTTTACCGTTGGCAGGCATATAACATCTTAAAGTAATACATATCAATAAATATTTTTACCTAGCCTCAAGATAAGATATGCCGCATTTTTTGTAGCGCCCCATTGAAAGCGAAGAATAGGAAATTTTTGACTAATTCACTTGAATTTGTTAACGATGAGGCCAGTCGAACTGGGTTATATAATCAAAAAGGTTAGATTTGCCGGCTAAAATTACTAGCGGAAATACCTAGCGCAACATAAAATCGATAAGACAAGAAATTGAGGTTTATGTTTCTAAGGGCTGTGTTGTAAGAGGTGTCAAATATTTTCTTTTAAATATATATAAACTTATGACAACTTTCATCCAGTAGGGTTAAACATTTATTTTGTTTACTGGCTAACTTATTTGTCCAAATGTTTTTATGTGTGTGGACACTCTCTCCTAAAGGGTACTCGTTACTAGCTGAAAACATACATCTTAAAGATTTAGGTCGCAAACTCGGCTTCATGATGCCTCAAAGTAGCGCTAGTCGAGATTATTATCATTTGAATATTTGTTTTTTAGTTTAAAACTCTTTCAGTCTCTAAATTTTAGAATTTACAATATTTGATTATCCCATGAACTAAATTGACAGATATTGTTGCTACCTTCTTGAATTTTCACCTGATTGTCGTTTATCAACGGTAATGCCTATATCTTATCGGCCACAGTTCGCTGGTAACTGCCACAGTAGAAGCATTTATTGATACCACCCGAAAAATGTATATAGGCGAATGCATACACACATATTATGTACATATGTATAAAATTATGTAGTTTGATTTTGGGTTTTTTTTTTGCTGTCTTTATCATTAACTCGCTGACACGTTTGACGACCTTTTACACAATTTCTGATTGCTGTTCGCTCTTTGTTTGCTTTGTCTCGACGATGCAGGCTGCAGTTTGTTTGGTTAAGCGAGACACCGGCCGACGGAGAATGGTAATAAGATGTTTGTGCAGAGAGAGGGAGAGATCTACCAGTTATTGCAAATGATTCCTAATGGAACCCATATGCAATACTTATCAGAATTATTATGCAGAAACTCCGCGTCATGTATAACCTGTTAGTGGGATTCATCATATCTATTTGGAGCCGTAGCTTTGTTTATTTGGCACATTCGTCATGAGGTCGACCTATCTATGTAAGTATGTACGTGATATGCCGCTGTCGACGTTTCCCACTATCGATAAGAGCGGCCAATCCAAATCCAGTTATCTACTCCTCACACTCACTTGTGTAGTGTCAAAAAGATATTGCCTGAGTAAAAGGTAAAGTAAATAAAAAACTGTCGTCAGATAAGGCATATCATATAAAAAGCGATATCTATGAAAATATGTCATTATTTCGTTATTGAACTCCGAAGTGTTCAGTTCTCTTTTGCGCGTTCCCTTTTGGGCATATAATATTTATGTGGAAGCTACGTTCATATGTATATATATATTTATATATAGATATATATTTTTATCTCTGATTGCTTTGACTGTGCTTGGATTAAAAAAACTTGTGCTAAGTGAAAGGCTTCGATCAAAAAAAAAAAAGAAAAGAATTTTCGTTCTTCCTATAACTGTGTGTTCTATGTGTGCCCTCGAAATTTCCTGATCGGTGTGGATTGGCAAGTAGAATAGCAGGCTTATCACATGTATCATTCAACCTAGTGTGAGATTCTTCTATTCTACTTTCGACAAGCACCAGCTATCGTCGCTTTCAGAAACTATCCACCCACTACCCTGAACGCAGTAAGTTTCCAACAACAGAGCTTGAATATGCCTGTGGTATATATGGCACTTTGTTCGAGTATCTTATGTAAATATAATGTAATATATATTTTTGCGGCATTCGCTTCATATCAGCAACACGTTTGACTCATGCATTTCGGGTGATAATGATGTGGATGGGCGTGGTTGGAATGCTAAATAGGGTGGGTATATCAAGCCAGGATAATTACTTTTCATAACAAGTAGACTAGTGCAGAAACATGTTCACGATTATCGTTTGGTCGACTTTATATTAATCTGATCTAATTGGTATTTACACAACGCAAAAGAAACATGTGACATTTCTGATCTTATCGATCCAGTGATTTGGGTTAGAAAAACACAATCAAGTTTATATAACCGTGCTTGTGAAATCAATTTCCCCGCTACACGTATAAAGATAAGAAAAGTTTGTGCGGCGTTTCTTATTGTTGGTTGACCTCATTTCTTTTATAGATCAATTTATAATACTTTGATAAGAGGGCCCACTTTAAATTTCCGTGGTTTTAAGTATTTGTGACTGTTGCTAGTATCTACTAAAATTGTGAACTGCTTATGTAAGCATATGGCCTATGACTATGCTCCTTAGTAATGCTTATGCTTGTCAATGAATATTATCGCCTTATACCATATAAATTATTGCGCTCACCACGTTTATTTTTATATTATTACCTATGCCCTGCTTACTTAGCTTACAACTCGAAAAAAACATCCATCATAAGGACAGTTTTGTTAGAGAATCCAGCCCCTCATATTGCAAACGTGTAAGTGCCTATATCCCTGTCATTTGTCTGTCTGCTGCTGGTGTTGCTGCTGCTTCAGTTGCCTGTCGTTCTCCCTTCGACTCTGACTGTCTCTGCCAGTCAACATAATGAAAATGCAATTAATTTTTTCCAGCAATTTCTTTTTGCTTTCCCCAAGTCAAAGCTGACACCAGCTCCACCAGCTCTGACTACAGCTTTGACTGCGAGCCCGATGCTGTTGCAATATTATGACTCCTGCTGTTTGGTCTGACAGCCGCCCGGGCAGCCACCGGGGCATAGAAAAAAAAACTGATGTTTATTGTGAAACATTTTCTATGATGGCGGCACAACGATTGCAACGGCAGCCTGCTGCTTTCGCCTCGCCCCTCGCCCTGGCTTGCTTCTCTTCAAAGTGCCACTGCCGCTGCTGGCCAACCATTCGCATTAAATGAGGAAACCAATTATTCGCGCTTATAAAGATTTACCGCCACACACAGTTAGACAGATACAGCTACAGCTACAGTAAGAGATACAGATACAAATACAGATACTCGCGTAGTCGTTTATATGCCCAGTTACCAATCCCAATCCCAATTCCGCTGCCATTGCAAACCCAACCAAGCCTTGCCTTTGTATTGTTTTGCTTTGCTTTAATGGCTCTCCTCGTTGCAGGCGCACTGATTAAAGCTGGCAAATTCATCACTAGGGGTAGCTCGGCAGTACTGCAGTTTTCCCTCACGAAAGATCTAAAAAAAAGAAACAAAACTTTTTCGTTCTTCCACTAACAACTGACAGACCCGTTTATGCCTATACTCAGTTTTACCAGGCACTTATCCCTAATGCAACCATAATTTCCGGTTGCCGAAAAACGTTTTCATTATAATTTTGCACATTTTTAACGTCCTTTTGTTAAGCAATTGCCAGTCAGACAATTTTTTTGCATTAACGATCCTCACAAAGCCTATTTGATGGCCCACACTACCCGTCTGCCTTTCGAATAACTTGTCATTTGTCCAGGACGCCCTGCAGTGGCAAAATCAGAGCGAGAATTTGCGCTAAAATTACCTTTCATTTTGTCATCAAAAACCACTTGAATGGGCGCCAACGACAACGAAAACGAGGACGAAAACGACCAAGGCAGCGGGAAAGGCAACAGTTGCTGGCTGTCCGAGGTCTGTCGTTATGGGACTCCCCCGCAGCCGCAGCAATTACAGACGGTAATGTCCAGCCCCTTTAACCGTTGCCTTGGCACGGTGCGTCTTTACTTTTGGCTTAAAGCTTTTTTAGCCCTGGTATCCGGCTTGCTTTTTTGGCTTTTGCTTTTCGCCTTTGTATTGCATTTCTTGAAACCGAAAGCGCATTGCCCATTACCCGTTGCCCAGCACAGAGCTCGAAAAGAAGCGTTAAATTAAAACGTAAATACCACTTAGCCGGCTATAAAGCAAGTGGCCAGCACCTAAGACCGAAGCTTCCTGTAATCAGTGGGTAATTAACCGGTCGACGGCGCGCTGAAGTGTACAGGTGAGCCAGGCACCTTGAAATTGCTTCATTTGTAAGAGGTAATTAAATCTGAAAGCGTCGGGAGTCCTTATTTAAAGAGTTGACGCAACAACTATACTCACTCCAATCAATTAATCACAGTGTATTGCCAAACTTTCAGTGACATCTCCGTGAAACCATATGACACTCCAACTATTCTTGCAACATTTTTATTTTTATGGCCGCAACTTCATTTCATGCTCGCACGCTTATCAAGAGCCAAGTTTTTGGCGCGGGTTCCCAAAATTGTGTACGCCAAACTATAAATAAGTTTCTAAGCGTTCATTTTGACAGTTTCATCTACACAAAACGTGCAACAAAAAAAGTACAGTTATCCCCTATTCTCTTTGTTTTTGCCTTTTTGTTTAGGAAACATGGGGTCGTAGCTCAGCTAAAAAAAAATTTGTGCTCCATGTGTCTTTGGGAAAATTGCAACTGCTGCACGTTGGGCAAAAAATTCTAAACTGCAATAAATTCATCAAATGTGCAATGGAACATGCTGTAATGTCACACCCACCACAGCACACACCACCCACCAGACCCGCCGGGTCCACGCTGAGCAGTGGCGTGTGGTGGATTGGGCGCCCATCTGCATACTCCATTAAATGTGCGCTGCCCTGAATTGGGCGATATTTTGTAGGCAAATGTGCAATAAATTGTAAATGTTTGTGAAGCGCTGGATGGTACATAGGTCGACCATGTAGAGCAGCTGCGAAGGGCCTGACAGAGCTGTTGCACTGCTGTGGTGGGCGGCAGCTGTTCCGTTCTAAATGTGCGATGCACCAATGAGCTGAGTTGCCCGTAAAACTTGTCCGCTGCACGCCCATCAAGTTTTACAAGTGTTGTGCAGATTGTTTTTCGCTGGGGCTTAGCTGCGAAAAATGACGCGCTTGTTTTAGAGCTGTGATAACGAGACTAGCAGTATCCAATTTACCACCACTTAAAGGGACGATAAATGTAAGAACATATCAAGAGTGTGATTGCATTTCTATGCAGTTTTTCCGGCGTGTTAAAATTACAAAAACCATATATAGAATACCATTCATCCCCACTTGAAATCAAACACATTGTTTTCAGTGTGTATAAACATTTCTAACCGTCTTACTACTGTAAAAATTGCTAACAAGTATATAAATGCGCTGGCGATCTAATAATTTTATACCGAAATATGTATCGCATAGTTAATGACTTATAAGCTAGAAGCTCTTAAAGTTCTAACGATTTTGTATAAGATAATAAGTTTAAGTCTTACCTAAAATGTTGCAAACAATTGATTTACATTTTAGTATTTGCTTAGCCAAATTGAATAAACAAGATAGAGAGAAAAATCTTAAAAAATTAGTTGTAAATTTAAAAACAGATTGGCAGTTTCAGAAAACTTAGGTAGACGCTTTCTTCTCTTCCGTGTCCCTTAAAAATTGATTAATATATCTGCTGCGAACATTCTTGAATTTTAGTATAATTTGAAGTCAATTTATGATAACATATAAAAATGTTACTTTCTGATTTACTATGCACAGGTATTTAAAAAACTTTCTTTTATTGTTAAGAAAAGAAAAATAATTAATTTGTATTAATATAATGTTCGCCATGATAGAGTGCGTTTCTCTAGAGTCACCTTTTTCTAATTGAATGTCATGTGTTTGCATTTAAGGATTGCGTTATTTTTTCGAATCTGGTGGCGACAATGCGATTTTTCCAACAATTGAAGGCTCATTAATGTTGTTATTTGCAACAATAGTGTGCAACCAGGCAGGAAATTTTTTCCGATTGCACGTTGGCTGCATTCAATTATGCAATTATTATATGACTTTCATGTAATGCAATTAAAAGTCAAAAGCGTTGGGTCAGCCAACGATGGCCACGCTGCTCAAAATTCTGCTGCATGTGCAGGTTTCCATCTCACACTTACACTTTCACACTCACACACACACACACACTCATGCACAGTGCAATCAGCCAGGGGCGCTGGGTTGATGGGGGTGCAGGGGAGCACAGATTCAATGGATGAGTTCGTGGGATTCATAAAGTTGCCTAACGCAGCAGAAATGTCCGCAGACAGCCACAGATACACACACACACACACACACACACACACACAGATACACACATATTGGGGCGTAATTTAGCTATTAAATCGCTTTTTATTTGGCAACGGCGCCGCAATTCACAGTCATTGCATCTCGCCTGTAGACTGGCATCGAGCTTTGCAGGCCCCATATTCACACGTGAAGCAAAAGCCGGTCCTCCTTGTGTCTGTGGTCAAGCAAGAGCCTCCTCAATTGTTTGTGGAAACATTTTTGCAACGCCACGGAAATGGAACATGTTCTATTGGTCAGCCAGCAAGTGCAACGCAAAGGACTTAAATTCAGACTGCGGCCTTTTCATTTTGGGCAGTGTACGAGTATATCCCACAACAGCTTGACACAGTGAAGCGTTAAATTAATCGTGGCAGCTGCCCAGCTGCCCAGTTGCCAGCTATTGGGGGTAGCGAAGGGACAATTAATATCATTGCTTGCTGCTGCATTTAAGCGGCCAATTTTTTATTATTTTGAGATTTCCAGGATGTTCATATGAATGCTTCGTGGATTTTCTGGCATTTTTGCTCTTTTGACTGCGTCGGTCATTTTTTTATACTCGGCACCCGTTGAAAATGTAAAAAACATTTTTATGGAATACGTGTTGTTTTTTTTATATATGTACATATATACAATTTTAGGAAAAACCTTTGTTAAGTAATGAACTACATGTCAAGAATAAACGTACGATATTTTATATATGTGTTCTTTGTTTGTATATAAAAATACGATTAAGTTTAGCCTACAGCTGGATATAGAGTATCCTCTAGTCGGTAAATCTAGAAAGATAATACTTACTTGTGTTTTTGTTTGTGCTTTTCCTGTGGGTTACATTTGATTTTAAATTATTAACTTAAGCAGCATTAAATATAGCCAAAAAGTGCATCCATTGGGAGCCTTTAATGGTTAATTAATGCCTCAGCAGTACATGTTGAGTACAAACTTGTTTTTATACTCGTTCACGAATTGAATAAAGTATATTGGTTTTGTGCCGTCTGTCCGTCTGACCGTCTGTCCGTATAAACGCAATTTTTTTCGACGTTATTAAAGCTGGAGACTTGAAGTTTTGGATATATACTCGTGTGTGAGGATTTGGGGGTGTGCCCACTGGGGGCGTGGCAAACCGATAATACCTTAAATTGCAAATCGATAAAATTCACAATTTCAAAACGAATCGCGTAAGCTTATATCTTCCACAGACCCCAAAGTTATTAAGTAGATTACTGGTCACCGCCTTTAAATATCATCAAATTCACAATTTGTAAAAACCAAAATTTTCCAAAATAACAATAATAGTTAAGACCGTGAACGAGCATAACGCAGTCGGTAACGCCCGACTTGTTTTATTTTCGTTGCGTATTTTGCCAAATCTCATTGCAATGTTAAGTGTAATAAAAACATACAAATACTTAGCATTCGAGTGAACCGACTGTTTAATACTCTTCTCGCCGTTTAATACCTGTAAACAGCTTTATTGAAAATGCGATCAAAGATTCTAAAACTGGAGCACAAATATTTAATAAAACGAAAAAAAAAAGAATAATAAGGCAAGAGATAGTATACGCCAAATACTTTGCAAATCATAATTTATTTAATATTTAGCTTCAATCTCATCTCCATGACCGATGGAATAGAGTTGAAACCCTAGTGATAAAGATTTAATTCTGACTCTCTTTTAGGTAATTTAGTGGTCACAAGTGCTACACTGCTGGCAAACCAATTAGAACCCTTGAAAAGTACCCCAACCAGAAGGCAACCAAACCCACAACCTTGGCTATGCCCTGCATCGGCGCATTTTAATCTCAGAGTGCAACCACAGGCACAGACACTGACAATTAATATTCAAATTTATTAGCCACCTATGAACCGAGTGTGTGCATTATCAGCAGGCACTCCACAGCGTTGACGACGACAATGCATGGGAATGGAGCAGCAAATAAGGGCAGAAGCATATCCAGACCGCCTGTCTATCTGGTACGCACAGGGAGCAGGCAGCAGGCAGCAGGCACTAGGCTAGAATGGAGCAGGGAGCAGAGAGCACAAAAGTATAGGCGACAACTGCACGATGGGACCTATGGGAAATATTTCAACGGCTGACCGGCTGTCTGGTCCGTGCTGGTCGTGTCACTGCGCTTAATTATTTGCATATGATTAGACTTAATGGTCGAGTGAGCTACTCTGACTGGGGGTAATCACACGAGCCAACGCCGCTGCTGTGTAATTGTTAATGATGATTAGATTCAATTTAGGGCATCATTAGTTAGCTGACGACGCTACAGTTGCCGCCATTGTCTGTGCCCCCTCCTCCAGACGAATCTCTTTAAATTTATGCCAATGCCGCAACGTCAGCAGCCTCATCTGCTGACGAATGATGCGGGGCAGAGGCCAAAGAGCAGTGGGTTGACGGTGACCCAAGTGGCTTACGTGGACGCTGGCTGGTAAATTGCAACGTGACCTGAGGCCGCCGTCGACTCTGAGGTTAATTTCGCAAAATTGTCGAGTCGACGGGTAGCTGCCTGAGGCTGGACTGAGAGTGGGGTCGCTTTGCACCCATGTGAAGCTGTTTGAATAGTTCAAAGTGTATGCAAATGTGAGGCATTGTGTGGTTTTACCGGAAGAACCCTGAAAGGAAAGGAAGGAACAGTCACGCTGGTCATCTTGTGGATTGCAGTCCATTGTGCGATTTTAATCACTCTGAAAGCGTCGACGAAAAAGTCAACCAACTAGTTGTTCAAGCTAATTGCTGTGGGCGTGGTCGATTTTGAAGACCTCAAGGGGCACAATTAATATAATTGGCCTATGGTGTTCCTCTCCTTGTAAGTACAATTTTAATGCATTATTTTGGATTATTTAAATACTTTAAACTGCAAAATGAAGAATAATAATATATAAATCAAGTTGCAATGTTTTTGCCTTTTAACGAAACATTTTTTGCTGTTGTTTACAATAAACTTTTCTTAATAGTTTTCATCTATTATATCCATTTTCCAGAAAGAAAATTAACCATCAAACTAAAACTGCGATTACCATTCAAGCTTAATCACATTGCAATTTTTTCAGATATTTATTAATTTGGTCCGGATAATGACGGGTATTTATTTGAATGTATTTTCTTTTACATAATAATCAACTAATTTTTTTTAATTTCAGGAATTCAAATTTTAAAATATTTTTAATGAAAATCATAATTTATATTTGTGCAACTTCAAGTGAATAAAAAAGCCAAAAAAAAAAAGTTTGCATTTCGAAGTTTTAATACCCTTGCATACATATGGGCTGTATTTATAATCTCGGTTTAGATTTTAAAAATACTGGCTATTATAGAATTCAGCTTAGACAAAACTACACCTAATCCAATAACTCAAATTTGGATTGAATATGATAAGCAAATATCAAATCTGACTAACACGGAAATGAAATGTTTCGGCAAAATGTGAGTACTTTTTGTTAGGGTATAAGAATCAAAATTTTCTCGCTGGTCTAGTCCCAAATTGATTCTGCTCTACTTGGCAAATGCTGCTGGCAATTTGCCTCAGTTTCAGTTTATTAACGCAAATTTATTACAATTAGCGTTGGAAAATTGCAGCATTAAGTGGAGCCCAGCCCAGAAAAATAAAAGATAAAAATAAGTTTTGGAGGGTGAAAAGTTTTTAATTTAGGCACAGCTTATTATCAGCTCTGTGCAGAGTTTCGAATAGGTGTGGAAGTGATTAAAAAAGTTCCGCAAACCGATTAGAAATGCAAAGTTATGCGCAAATTTAATTGCATTTGTTGTTTGAATAGACATAAAAAATACTTAAAATATTGGCGGCTTTAACGTGCAAATATGCGCGTAGAATTCGTCCCAATCATTCTTGCAAAGTAGCTGCCATAGCACCTTTCAAGAAAAGAAATTGCTGCTCTGAAAACACTAACCATTCAGCCGTGAAATTAACAACGCTCTCAAAAATATAGCAAAATGCAAAAATATTGCTCAGGCTTTCAGGCAGTCACGTTGTCGAAGCTAGCGAGGACATTTTCAGTTACTTTTTCTACATTTTGGGCGGGCCAGACACAAAGGAGCGAGGAGCAACAAATTCTATAGGTATTTAAATGAAAATTATATGCACTTTGGCTCAACTTAAGTGCAGCGCCGGAGATTTATGGTTATTGTTTGCTTGAGTAAAGCTTCACCGATGAATTGGAAAATATTTGCAGATGGGAATGAGTTGTGGGGCTGCAACTGACTGTCGATAAAGGGAAGGCAGCTGTTTCAAATGAGATTTCTTATCCCGATTACTCACAGCTGCACCAATTAAAATCCATTCGCAAGCAATGCAATCAACTTTCAGTTATTTTGAAATCATATTTCATATACTCTATACAACATATGTGTTTGCGGAAACTTGCCCACCTCTGTGGCAATTGTGTGGCTGACTGGCAGAAAAATAAACTTGTCGAGGCAACACAATAACACAAGAGTTGCCTTAGGGTTGGTCTACAGTTGGAAGATTTTATACATTGCAGTGGGTGTTATATTTTCTTCATAACATGTGTGACGCATTGAATTAACAAATTCTGCCTGTCTCTCTGATTCTGGAAAAAATAGTTTCCCATACAACTTTCTACGACTTTGATTCGATCTGTCTTTTGATTTCAGGCAATATAAATTTTAAATAAACATTTTCATTATATCCTCTTCAACTGTTAGTTTTCTTATAGATGTCACTTTAAAATCTGATCAAAATCAAACGTGCATATATTATAGCTTCAATTAAAATAATTGGTGCACTATCTATATATGTAATTATTTTATAAATTTGCTAAATGTATTCAAGGGTATTTCATCTTCGGCACTCTGGAGAAAATGTTATTCTTGTTTTTTTCCCGGTTGTTCAAGTGCTTTTCATGGCAAATGGAAAATTTTTGCTTTAATTGTGTCTGTGTTGGTGTGTGGACCGCAGCGGCTGCACTTGAGCTCAGTTCATGGCAACATATGCGCAAAAATTGACCACGAATTGGACTCTTAGCCCGACGGCACTTGACTGAGCAGGTGTACCAACTGTGTATATTGTATACTTGAGAACAGGTAAGAGTGATCAAGTTCAGAGTGCCTGACTAGGATTCATGAAACTTATCTAAAAGGTAAAAATGCTTTATCAGTGTAAGCTAAAGCAGAACGCAAAACAGAAACCGAGTCAGAAAAAAATGGAATCTGTTATTGAATAACCATATACTTATATCCATATGCTAAACATGTTACAATTAGTTTCTTGTGCATCTAGCTTTTTAAGGCACTGAAATTGATATGCAGACAGACTAACCGATAGACGAAAAAATAGGTAAGCAGATAAACGGACAAAGCTATTTCCGGCTACTGAGTACTTGAAAGCGGGCTAGAAGGTAAGAATATAGGAAATTGCTAAGTTGTGTATGGCTGAGTGGCGCCTATACGTAAAAAAGTGATTATAAAATTAACCAGTTTTCTTTCCGTATTTTCATCTCTTAAACTGCGAAGAAACACTTTAAGCCTGCATTTGCTGTAATTAAAGCAACGTAATGCGAAGGCCTTTGAGAACTTGAACAGCTGTCAAAAAACTTGTCTCGCTTCAAATCGAATTAAGTTCAATTACATTTTCTGGGGTCTTCCTGAGCCCCAGTCAGGGGCTAAACTGCTGCTGACGAGCTGCTGTTTCCGGTTTACTTTTTTGGTGGAAATGGAAATCAACTCACACAGACGAGAACATGTTGCGAGTATAATAGACAACACATACACTCTCCAATACACACAGAGACACTCACACATGTGGCTGTTGAATAGGTTGCTTGTGAAAAAAAGGTGTGCCAAAGTGTGAAAACATTTTTGATTCATTAAAAATTTAAAAAGTTCAAAGTGTTTTCAGACACACTGTGCGCACGCTGTCCATGGAAATGAGAGTGCCAACTCGGTTTTTGCTTTCACTGTTGAAACATTTGCAACTGTATAGATTTTGGAGTATTTGTACAGCATGTGTGTGCCATATTTGGATATGTAAAGTCTTAAAGTGTACACAACATATGTTGAAGGAGTTTAATGGGCGCCATTCGCAGGTTTCCGTCCATATCTTTTCCAGTTCTCGAAAGCCAACTCAAGCTTAACTAATCATAGTAATCATGGTATAGCTCCAAAATCCAATCACGATACAGTTAGCCCCTCAGCTTTTAGTGAAAACCACCACAAAACTTGCAAATCGCCGACCACTGAACTAGTCTTAGCAGCACCCATTCATTGTGGTGGCACTTGTCACGCAAATGTGACCGGAAATTGTTTGGCATGAAATGCGCTCAAAAAGGATTTCGAGGGCAAAATTATTAAAACGTTGCTTTTCATTTGTGGCCAAGTACTCCCAGAAATTCATGCAAAAGCGAAGACAGCTTGGGCAGCAATTGCAAGACGCCTGCGACTGAGCCAGAAAAGGGGAGTGGCGCTGGTAGAAGGGATGGGGCAGGAACTTGGCTTTGATCTGCTGTTGAGATTTTCGGCTTGCCTTCAAACGAAGTGCAACCGAGCGGCAATAAGCACACCTGCGTACATCAAGACGATGGACGATGTTACTACTCTAGACTCGCCCTGCCGTCGTGCCGTCCTTCCGTCCTGTCGTCTTGTTGTGCTCGATGGGCGTGTAAGCAACGAGTGAGCGAATGAATGGGCGTTGTCACACTCACAGCTCCTGGCTCACAGCTCAGCGCTTGCAGCCCGTGTCCTGTAGCTGTCCTTTTTTGGGCTGAATGCTGCCGTCGAATGCACTGAGGCATGTGACAAAACGATAAACACATTGCGGGCGGTCGCTGCCTGCATTGTAATCACTTTGACATTTATGCATATCAAGCAAAAGGCGGAATGACAGTGCCTTCATCAGCAATAAGGAGAGAAGAGGATAGGAGAGGACAAGGAGTGCTCTGGCGTGCTTCACGCTCATTCAAATGTAGCATTTTTAATGATGTCCAAATATTGTAATATACGTTTTAACATATCTGCTCTCGGTTTCTTTTCGTTTTTATGCTGGTCTGATTTTCATTTCATTTTAAATGCAAATGAAGTAAATACGCATTTATAAGTATCTGCACAAGGCATCTCAGACCTGGCTCTATTTTCAGCTTGCACAATATATAACTTCAAAGCGCCTTTGATGGATTTATTTAATTCGCAAGCGTTTGTTTAGTCAGTGAAAGTTTTTAATACTCGAAAAGGACAGAAAGCAATTTTTTAGTCTAGCTTAGAAATAGGAAATTAAATTTTTAAAAAACTTCTTTATAATATGCATTCTTATATTCTTACACAATTGGTTTGTACCCTTTACAATTTTAAGACTCCGTAGTCAGAGTTTCCAAATGCCAACAAGCAATTTGGCGCTGCCGCCCTCTGACAGAGACCGTGTCTAACATAATAAAAGGGCGCTAAAAACAATGTAATGAAATAATTTCCATTGTTAAAATGATAACAATATATCAAGCAGACACTGCCACCAGCTCCGAGTAGCACAGGAGCTCCAGCTAAATGACATTAACAATGCTGGCAGCAGCATCAGCGACAACAAAAACAACAACAACAATAACAGCAGCAGCAACGTTCAGCGATGTTGGTTGCGGCTGTCTTGACAGTTTTACAGGGCTGGCGTGGGTTTGAGGCGGGACTAAAAGGCTTGTCTGCGTATACGGAATATTGTCTGGAGCACATGTTGGACCTGCCGAAAAACCAATTTGTTATGCGCTGTACAATTTAACGGCTTCTGATTCAGTCAAATTGGGTGGCTGCATTTGAAAATGCAGCCCAATGTGGAGCGGCACTAATTGCGCGTCTCTCAATGCCAAACACGTGGAACTTACTTGGCTGTTTATTGCAAAAGTTTTGCACTTAGCTTAGCTTAACTGAGCTCAGCTTAGTTCAGCGCAAAGCACAAGCAAGCCAAGAGTTAAGCCCAAGACCATTTGTAGTGTTGTCCAAACTCATTTGGCCATGTTTATTCATTAATACAGCACTGACCAATGCCCGCTCCCACGCACCAACCCGACGCCCAGTGACCGCTCGGTGTCTTGGCCCCCAAGCTAATTGCCATTTTCATGGCGTTTTACAGTCGCAAGGGAAGGAGAAGCGAGCAAAGCGGGCATCAAATGAAAGTTACATTTTTGTATTACGTATACGCCCCGGTCTGTGGTCGGCTATAGAAAACTAATTCTCCGGCGCATTGCTTCCGCAATTAGGCTCGATGCTTTGTGCTTTTGAAAAACGAGAGCCAAACGAATATACAGACCTTTGATTATTCTTTTTGCTACTATGGATGTTTTCAATTGCCTTGGGAATCGATTACAATGAGTTTTTTGGAGTGTAGTAGTAGTTAATAGTTAATTTTGCAGGATATTTATTATTACTTTGAAGTCAAGGTAACAAACTTACAAAATTTGAAAGAATTCTAAAAAGTTGAGTTTTTTCAATTTAAATCAGATTAGAATACAAAAATTAACAAAATTACTATTTACTACTACGAAATAATCTAGTACGAGTAGCAACAGGTTAATACTGATACTAGATTTTCACCATAGCATTTATGTGTGGAAGTTCTGAATCGTGCCCACTGTGCGGCATTTGATTTTGTGCTGATTTTAGCGTTTCTGTAATTGGAAAATCGCAGAGTATATAAAATGAAATCAATCAAGTGTGGCAATGTGCACTATTGCGGATTGTGCTCCGTTTTAGATACGACAACGAGGGTTGGCCTATTCCGTTGCCATTGCCATTGCCATTGGTATGCTCAACGCCATTTTGTCTAGCTGTTGAAATTAAGAGGAAAAGAAAAGTTTGTTTTTTCGGTTCTTTATCTCTGACCTCAGTTGATTTCCCATCCCCTTGGTTTTTTGCTGTTGTTAGTTGCAACTGAAAGCGCTGGCGTTTGCGTTGGCGTTAAATTAATTTGGCCGCTTTGTTCTCCACTGCCACATACTTTTCTACACACACACAAAAGACAGCCACACAACACAGTTTGGAAGGGATTTCCTTTTAACAATGACGCTCTGCTATAAATATTAATGAACTGCTCGTTAAGGCAACATTTTACTTGTCTAATTAATTTTGCATAGTTTTGGACGTTCGACAGTTTAAATCAAAATTAAAGCAGTTTGAGCCGATTAATTAGATATTTTTTTTAATTTACTATTGACATTAAGAATTGTGCAATAAGTAACTCGTGCACTTATTATTCCGGCATTTGATCAACGTGCATTCGGGCATTTAAAAAAAGAAAATAACGTTAATAGCTTTTAATATAACTTATAAATTATTACAATATATTTATATAATATTATATACTAATTATAATAATAATAAAAATAATAATAATATTATATTTTAATATTTTTCAAAATGTTTGAACGCCAAAGAAAATTGTGGGCCAAATAATATTTATTGGCTGTGATTAGTTTGATGTTTCTAAATGTACTTTAACGTTAATAAGCTTAAATTGGAATATATTTTAAAATTGTTATTTACATGCCGATGTACACCACTAAATAAAACTAAATGTTTGTAAAGACAGACCGCAGGGTTCAGTCGGGTTCCTAGTCGGGCGGCCTCTACTAGAGTCTTATCTCTTGTTAACTGTAAGTTCGCCTAAAACGTTTGTATTTATCAAAAATTGAGGGAACTTATGTACGATAATCTAATGTATATTCAAATTATTAGACTCCTATAGTCTCTTAACCCTATCCTTCTTAAAACTAAACATACGAACATGGCTGCATTGACATACATACATCACATACCTTGTCGTTTTTATTAAGAAAAGTGTTTTTACCGCCTGTGAAACTGCGACACCTGCCCATCATTACTGTTTTTTTACCCATTTTACATGGGCTTACAAAACGTACGTCTTTTATGTTAAAAGGCTTGTATTTTACTTATTACTGGCAAATGTTTTATACCACTTTCTTTTAAGTTTACGCATTTGAAATAAAAGCAACTCGTACAAACAATGAAACATGGTTAAAATCAACAGCTGCCGTTTCCTCTGTACAAAAAACAAATTGTCTGCAAATTGAAAGCGAAATTTGAGCTCATTTTAATAAAACATATGCGACAGTGCTACAGAACCAAGCAGGACGCACCAGGACACACTATGAGCAGCCGCAGTGCTTGCCAATAATTCTTGTACTATCTTAAGAGACCTCATGAAAGAAGTGCATACAAAACCGCAGTCACAGTCGCAGCCACTGCCTGAGTTATGTAGAGGACAGGCGAGAGGCTTGTGATTGCCCTTTCCGCACACCAGCCCGCGCATTCAGCAAGTGTGTCCGCAAAGTACACACAAAATTTGCCAAATGTGCAAGCGACAGAGAACACTGGCAATGGCACACAGTACGAGTATCTGTATCTATGCATGTTGCCTGCTTTTAGGCGGCGAACAGTGCTCGACCAAAAACATTTTGCGGCCAACAACAATAAAATAAAATAACTTGACTGAAATGCGACAAGAAAATTGTATTACAACAATGGAAAGCGATTGCGGCGAAAAGTACAATAAAATGTCGCTAAATTAGACATGAAGACAACCGCAGCCACAGCAGCGAGGGCGGAGGAGAGTCGCACTTGCATGGAAATGGTGGGGCGAGCATTTCCCAATAAGTGCAAGATAACTTTGATATTCGCGTACTAGCGGAAGCGTGGACTATGAAATTAAAGTAGAGACGCGTGCAAATGAATATTATTTCGAATAAAGCTACCTCCAGTGCAGTCTGCTCGCTTAAACGAGTAATAAATATTTATAATTATTAAATTTAAAATTGCTGCAAATCAATTACAATTCATTTCAAATTAAGCTGAAAGCAACAGATGAGCTCAAAGGATAGATACCCAGAAAAATTAAAGCCAAAGTCACGTACACGATTACGACTACCATTTAGCAGTACACTTTCGACAAAAATAATATGCAATAAGGGCAAGCAATAGGGTAGCAATCCCGTAGCCATTGCACTTAATAGGCACAACCAAGTTACACTCGACCCTATTAGCTGGCAGTGTCCACGGGCCTTGAAAATTATGCGATTATCCTGATATTAAGGCGAGAAAATAAAACCCAACGCAAGCCTCTTATAATGTTATCAAAGTTCCATTGGTCGAGTGTCGACTCTGTGTTCCCAAGCTGCCATTCTCAGTCCTCGCATTTAGACGCGACAACGACAATGGTGACAACGACACAGGTCCAGACCAATAGACGACAGACACCAGAAGACAGCAACTTTACCCTCTTTGTGTGAAATGATTGCTAGGAATTTTCACGCGTATTTCCCGTTCCGTTCACCCCAGCAACACCGCCTCGCCCCGCCACAGACCACTTTGGCTTAGTGACAAAAATACTCGAAGGAAGCCCGTCTGCTACTAAAACTTCGCAGATATTTTTAGCTCACCTGGGCGCAAAGCATTTTCACAGCTCGCTCGTTGCGATTTTAACAATTTTATTAAATTGAATTTATATCATTTACACGCTTGTCGACTTCAAGTCTGACGCAGCGCCGTACTCACCATGTGCCTATTAATTTCGCGCTTACATTTTATGTGGCATTTAGCAGGTTTCCCAACTCGGGTACACTCGTTGCCGGGCTTACTCGGCTGCATGCTTTGGAAATTTTTGCTTTCATGATTATTGATGCGGGTGAAATTTAATTGGTCGGTTCAAGTTAAATGAATCTGACTGTCTGTTCAGTCTCGTGGCCTGTCAGTCTGTCTGGTTAGATTTCTGGCTGTGTGGGTAGAATGAGGTTAAAGCCGCTAGACCTTTGTTCTTTTGATTGCCAGCTTATCTGATCATATTTTTTTTCTTCAGAGCGCATCCAAATTGTGTAAATAATTTGACAATTTTTATTTGATGTTCACGAATGAAAAACGGTATATATTGGTCTCATGTGAGATTGTTGTAGTCGGGAGTCGGGACCGCCCGACTCAAAGATACCTTGAACGCTACTGCGAACTGTCGTTACATAAATGTTAAACCCTTTGCATTCATATACATAAACATACGAAAAAAAACCCATTTAGACGAGGTAAAAATCTTAGAACGAAAGCATATTCAATATCCAAAATTTCTGATCTGAAATTTCATGACGAATGTTATTCATATCAATATATAAACTATTAAAGATTATAAACAATTGTTGGATATTCCTCACGCATAAAAGCTTCAGCTTCGAATGAAATATGGAAATTGAGGGGTTGTCGATGTTAGTAAATTTGTAGTGGATTTTTCCGCTAAACTGGCGGTTTCATGGTGGAGAATGAAGGTTCAGAAAGTTATGACAACGGAAACATACGCAAATAAGTGCCAGCTAAAAAAATTCATTTGCATCTTGTTTTTGGAAGCACACAAATGATTTAATAAATTCATAACTTTTTCGTTCGAAACACCAATTTTTAGGACTGCGAACGAATTCACGAAAGCGCCCAACATCCCCATGAGCTCAAAAAATAAAAATAATTCCTGAATCACTTACAGCTCCATATCTCTCGAACCAGCTATCCCATGTTGCAATGTGACGTCACGTCGACGCACCGAATTACTGACCATTTGACTTTTTATATCCTGAACCCATTGAAAATGGGTTAACCCTTTTTGGTTTTGTGCAAATGTATGTAACAGGCAGAAGGAAGCATTTGCGACCCGATAAACTATATATATTTATAATCAGGACGACAAGCTGAGTTGAATTAGTCATGTCCGTCTGTCTGTCCGTCTGTATGAACGCAGCGATCTCGATTTTGATACCTTTGAATTTTGGATACCTCGCCCCAAATATAGATATACAGTCTTGCAAATTGGTTTGTACAACGATCATACATTTAGTTTACGAGCAAATCTATAATCTATTTTTCGTAGTGGGGGCCAAGCAGCTGATTGCCTAAAGCACAAGCAATTTCTGTATTCATGTGCACACTTCCATACAAGTGCAGAATTGTATCTTTTTTTGAAATTTGTTTTTTGCAATGGTTTGAATTTTATCACAACAAAACGGAATCTTCATTTTTTCGTTGATAATTCAATTTTTTGTTATATTTTAACCACCTCAATACTCATCAAGTGTCGAAAGTTTGTGTGTATGTGTTGAATGTTGGGTTCAGGGTATCTCCTAGTCGGGCGGTCCCGAATATAGCAATCTCACTTGCTTATATGTATATGTAGGGATATTTAATGAATTCCCTAGTTTGTAAGAATCCGCCTCCAGACTAGTAAGTAATTACATCGTTTGTCATCCAATTGATAATTATTACAGATACGTTTATTTAATGAGTTATTGTCTTAGAGTAATTTAAAACTAGTACGTCTTATATCTTCGCTTTTAATTTTCAACATTCACACGCACGTCTTTCCTCTTCAAGTCGAATTCAAACTCTAGTCTGCTTTTCCTATCGAGCTCTCGCATTGAACTCCTATCGATAGTCTAACATCGTCTAACCTGCCTGTCCCAGGGTTGGCAATCCTACATATGTATATATTTATTTATAAAAGTCTCTTAAGACTGCATATTGTTTTAATTAATACCAAGAAACCTTTTTTTATATTATATAATTGTATTAGCATATGCACACATATAAGTTTAAATACAGTTCAATGTCAGATTTCATCGGACACACACGTGTTTGACAACAGTCGGAGGCCTTCCCACCAAAAACTAACGCAAGCAAGTAAAAACGTTGCAGTCGGCCGACATCGCACTACTCGTTCACAGTGTAACAAAACACACAGCCAGGCATTATGTGTGCAATGCTTAATTAATCTCTAATTAATTATTGTCATAATTCATTAAAAAGAGAAATTCGCAATTCTAAATTTGAATAAAACAATTAGGGATATAAGGGGAGGGTACAAGCTTTTTTTCCAAAAAATTTTATTTTCAAAAACTCATATATTTTAAATGTGAACTCAATCTAAATGAAAAATCATAATCAAATTGCTATCAAACATGAAAATTGGTTCAGTTTTGACAAAGTTATGAAAGTTTGAAATATGGGAGCTATGGATCTGAGATCTTTACTTGTCCAAATTTTTGCCAATTTTGGCATGATTTTTAACAAAAAATTTGACCCCCTCAGAATCGGGTTTAATTTTGATTTTTATATTAATTATGACTAACACAATCGATTCATTTTTGCGCAGAGATTCGTAGAAAAAGCTTACTTTGCTGGCAATAACAAAGTGCAATGCAAAAACGAATTGGGTTCCGTTATTTTTTCATGAAAGCTCTCGCGCCTCGTGGTGCTGAACGAAATAATTGAGTTTACAATAGTAGTGATGGCATCTTAGAAGTGCATTAGAGCATCCAAGTGATTTGTTTTCCTTGCGTTTTTATTTAAATCAACAGTTAAAGTGAGTTTTTGGTGATATTAAGCTGTTTCATAGTTAAATGCAATTATTTTCAATAGAATGCCTCAAAGTCGCTATCTTTCAAATGATGAGCGAACAAAAATTTCAGCATATCGCGAAATGAGGATGCCACTACAGCAAATCGCTAACAAGATGCACAGGAGCTATTTTACAATCCAAAATTTTTTAAAAGATCCAGAAAATCACGGGAAAAAGCCTCGCACTGGTCGCCCACCGTTACTGCAAGAACGCGATAAGCGACGTACATATAAAAAGCTTAGCCGTGAAAGAAAACCAGAGCGCAGCCCAAATTTGTCACGAACAGGCTCTGCCTGTATCAAAGCGTCGAGTGCAACAAATTTTGAGGGCCGATCAAAACGTTTCGTACGAAAAAAGGCTTATTAAATGTCAACTACTTAGATTTAGAGTGGCGAAATATCGTCTTCAGTGATGAGAAAAAATTTTATTTAGATGGTCCAGATGGTTATCAATATTATTATAGAGATACTAGGGCTCCAAAGCAGGTCAAAATTTCACGTAATTTCCAAGGAGGGTCGCTTATGGTGTGGGCTGCATTTGGATATAATGGAAAGAGTCCAATATGCTTTGTAACACACAAAATGAACTCTGAGAAATATGTGGAATTATTGGACGAAGTTCTTATTGATTTTGGAGAAAGATATTATGGAGATTCATGGACTTTTCAACAGGACAATGCTCCGATCCACGTCTCAAAGTATACAAAAGAATTTTTTGATGAGAAAAAAATCCCGGTTTTGGAATGGCCAGCAAAAAGTCCAGATCTCAACCCAATAGAAAACCTTTGGGGCATACTTTCCAGCAAAGTTTACATGCACGGACGACAATTTAGTACCTTGAAAGAGTTAAAGGAGACTATTGTGAAAGAGTGGGCGAAATTGGATGTATCCTTACTCCAAAAGTTAATAGACTCAATGCCAGGGCGAATAACAAAGACCTTAAATAGCAAGGGAGGGC